>JAWZYV010012306.1:0-181056 GCA_038373885.1 Cheiracanthium punctorium | reverse complement strand
CCTTTAAAGACGCAATTTTTATTTGCCCCCCTTTAAAGACGCACTTTTTATTTGCCCCCCTTTAAAGACGCACTTTTTATTTGCCCCCCTTTAAAGACGCACTTTTTATTTGCCCCCCTTTAAACACGCACTTTTTATTTGCCCCCTTTAAACACGCACTTTTTATTTGCCCCCTTTAAACACGCACTTTTTATTTGCCCCCTTTAAACACGCACTTTTTATTTGCCCCCTTTAAACACGCACTTTTTATTTGCCCCCTTTAAACACGCACTTTTTTATTTGCCCCCTTTAAACACGCACTTTTTGACCCCCTTTAAACACGCTCTTATTTGACCCCCTTTAAACACGCTCTTATTTGCCCCCTTTAAACACGCTTTTATTTGCCCCCTTTAAACACGCACTTTTATTTGCCCCCTTTAAACACGCACTTTTTATTTGCCCCCTTTAAACACGCACTTTTATTTGCCCCCCTTTAAACACGCACTTTTTATTTGCCCCCTTTAAACACGCACTTTTTCATTTGCCCCCTTTAAACACGCACTTTTTCATTGCCCCCTTTAAAAACACGCACTTTTTCATTTGCCCCCTTTAAACACGCACTTTTTCATTTGCCCCCTTTAAAACACGCACTTTTTCATTTGCCCCCTTTAAACACGCACTTTTTCATTTGCCCCCTTTAAACACGCACTTTTTCATTTGCCCCCTTAAACACGCACTTTTTCATTTGTCCCCCTTAAACACGCACTTTTTCATTTGCCCCCTTTAATCACAGCTTTTTCATTTGTCCCCCTTAAACACACACTTTTTCATTTGTCCCCCTTAAACACACACTTTTTCATTTGTCCCCATAAACACACACTTTTTCGTTTGTCCCCCTTAAACACACACTTTTTCATTTGCCCCCTTAAACGCTTTTTCATGTTATAACTGTCTTCACGGGCAGCAGAAGGCGATATAGGGGGTATAATTTTCATTGATGTTTCACAAACACATTTCAAATGCGCATCCTTAAAATAGAAATGACCTTAAAAATCAATTGCAACTTACAGAAAATCATAAATGAATTTAAATAGCTTTAATAAAAATGTAAAATAAGGGATAATTCTTAATTGGGTATTGGAGACTTCAATAAAAGAGTGTTCAGTAATGTCCATTTACAACCAGGGACGGATTTTCAGAGTTGGGGGGCCAACAGCTTCATTGCAGAGTCCGCTCTTGGGGACAGCTTTTTATACCCTTCAAAGCAACTTTTAGTCACACCATACAAGGGTGTTATAACTACATAAGAATGATTATTTCATCAAGATGCACAATAGAATGAAATAGTTAAATGATAATATGTAGGATAGTGATTTAAAATATTTAATTTTTAAATCTCTAATTTCATTCCGCATTTTTCGGGTAACGTGCTCCATAATTTTTTGTATTTATTTTTCCGTAGTGTTTGTATCGGAGCATTTATTTAGCGAGATATAAATTTACACTTCACTTGGGGAAGTATTTGCTTTTATCAGCTCTATGGTTCCCTCGCGATCGGCATACATCACTACATACGCCGCGCCTAAACTCATATTCGTAACGAAATTATTAACAAGTTTGCGCTGTATAATTGCCCGAGACTATGCAGTTTGAAGTTTTGGATATAATACTATGAAATAGTAATTATTACGAAGAATTTTCATAAAATTACTTTAAAAAAAATTCTCATCTTTGCAAAGACGCAACTGTGGATATTCCCCTTTTGTGACAGCGCCTCTTCTCCCTCTGGTCTTCGGATACCACGGGACGCTCGGCGTTGCGACAGGGCGCCCCGCAATGACTAGCGTTGGCGAGGCCTCCTTAGACCAGTGTGGAGAAGTGATGCTGTCACTAAAGGGGAATCTTCGCCGAGGTTTCGCATACGTTCAAAGTTTTAAAGGTAACATTAATGGAACACAAGCTGCTCGCTAAACCTTAAAATCAACGTGACCCAAAATCGTATTGCTCAATTTCTTTTAAATCTCGAAATATTAAGGTTCCAAATGGTTTTTGGAGGCGGTAATGCTTATAAATGTGCAGATAGGTGATAAAACTTTTAATTAACTTTTGGCATTAAATTATGCAAATTTAAGAACAGCAATGGCTGTTTTTCAAACACTTGTCGTTTCTTTCTTTTAATGAAAGTCTTAATCTGTAGAATTTATTCGTTGTAAGTTCATTCTTAATTTTTGTTTTAAAAAATGCTCTAATGAAAAACGGGATATGCATTACAAGCTTAACGTTGGAGTTGCTAAACTTTTTCGTAGACAAAATGGAATTTTAGTGCACTAACTGAAAGGGATAGACGTTTTCTTAACGGAACTAGGAGTAGATTGTATAGAGCAATTTTAAAATGCTCGTTGTTTCTTCCCAGCATTTCTGGACTTTGTTCAATCGATTCAATAATGTTGAACAAGTTCTTACACACATGTTTGTCTCACCCTGACGATAATTAACGGTCCCTGTTGAACAAAAATGGGTTTGCTTTCATGAATTTTATCTCATATTTTATGATTAATGAATTGCTTCTACTTTTTAGTAACATAAATGCAAATAGAAAAATAGGTATTAATTTTGAATTTTGAAAAGTACATAGTAGTGGGTCTCTGTATTAGATAGCTGCACCCATGATCTGCTTTCTCTAGGTACAGAATTTTGCCTGTAGTTTAGTATTCGATGATTAATTATTTAAATGCAAATCTAACAGCCTAAGCGTAGCATATTTTGAAATAGAGGAAATGCTGTCATTTTATTAAAACAAAGTTTAAACGTTCATGAATTTTTGGATATCGAATATTTTCCAATCGTAACTGTAAAAATGTCAATTTACATTTAATGAAAATGCTGACGTTTGTGTTCTTGTGTCAGTAACTAAACATGTGCCATGGATTTAACTTACGGCATTACTATTCAACATATCACAAGTTGGTGTAAATTCGGAAAAGATTTTTAAAAAATTAAACTGCGGTAATTGCTCGAACGATAGGAAAGTTTTGTCGTTTTTCGGTATATCAATATCTTAAACAAAGCTACTGACGCTATAATGGAAGGAATTTAGCTACGAGAATTTAACATAAGTGATAGTTTAGATCACATTTTCGAAATTCGTAACTTATGAGGGGATACGATTAAGGGGCCAAAACGTTATTTTTTACATTGCTCGCTCTGTCGCTAAGTAAGTATTAGTAAAACTGTTGCTGTAAAATAACCAAAAAGCAATTTCAGTGTATGGAGTATCGTCCTCCAATAAAGATAACTTTCAAGAAATTTAAAAAAAGTGAACGTATATAAAAATTCTTGCTTCAAAGTGCAGCATCTGAATCCTGCGCTTAGATCCACTTTCTTTTGTAAGTGTAAACTTCTGAAAAATTTGAAATTAATTTTAAAAAAGTGCTTTCAGATATCCTTAGTATTTTAGAATCAATAATTGACTTTAAGACTTTAGCATTATTTATAGCATTTCTGAATACATAAGTGTTTCACTACCTGCATCAGATTTACGACTTAAAAATTACAACGGTTTATGTAGCTCTCATTAATTTGATTTGAACAGAAGTATCTTGTGTAAAGGAATGCATAATATTCAATCAACATTGCTTTTCTTGTTACTTGTGTTGTAAAATTTTAGTATATCTAATGAGATGTGGTTTTTATGGTGTGAGTATATTGTAGTGCATGGTGGGCAGATTAGCTGGCGGTTTATGTGGCTGCCGAGTTGAATGTAGACTGTAAGGTAGTTGACGGACTCTTGAATTGCAATAATATCTGCCTGAAAAATGTAGATATATTATCGAAAGTTGAACAAACCCTATTTTTATATTTTACCGCGGTGAATGAGGAGGAGCTAGGCCCTGTGGTAAATTTGGAGCCATCAATGAAAATCTGCAAGGTTTGCTTATGTGATGGATGTAAAGCAATGTCTCGGACAAGTCCTGTTATGGGGGGGGGGGGTCTATCAAATTTTGAATGTAGTTTTTGAGGCTCCGCCGTTGAAGCGACGGATTGTGCAATTTTATGTGTTTTGGAGCGGTTAGTTGGAACATTCATACATCTATATTATGGAAATGAAAGTCTCATTAATTTCAGTCTTGGAGGGGAGGGGTGAAGTCTAAATGTATTGTCCAGGATAATTGTTCGACGAATAGCACATCTAAGTATTGCGGTGTCTCTGCGTGTTATTCATACTTTTATTTTAACTGGAGGATGGCGGAGGTGATTTAAGTTGTTACCCATGTATCCTTCGAGGCAGTAGTAGTTATTGTCGATAATTTTTCTACTGTAAATTACTTCACACTAGTTGCCAACGCGACAGCTTTGCCGCTCCATACCTTACTGTTCTTTAAACTCAGTGCAGTGCTGTCTCAATTTCTGGACTCGTTTCATTGAAAATGCCTCTTTGTTTTAACAGTATTTGTCACTAAATTTATTTAGGTTAGGCTTGCTACACATTTTGGATGTGATCATAATAAAAGCAGATATTGAAATAGCAAATGGCCAAAATGTGCTTTAGCCCTGTGCATGGTGACACTTTTTTAGATGGGCGATGCATGCGCAAAGTCTTGTGAATTCGATATTTGAAGGCTGTGAGAAAGTCAGAAAGATCTTGCATTTTTGTGTATCCATTATTTTGGAATCTAGCTACTGCGTGACATCCGCTTGCTCCATTTGACGTCATTGAAGCGTTAATTTGGATTCTTGCCCATGCATTATTGTTATTGCTCTAATGTTTACATCTAGCTGTTGCCTTTCGTAGCGTGAAATATCGTCAATTTTGGTACACATACGTTTGCTTATTATGAAAGTAGATAGTCGATGTTTTATAAAAATATGTAGAAGTTTCTATGCATTCGACAATTCTTGGAGCTAACGTTTGGAAAAATGTTTCTCATTGGTTCATGTTTTCAGATCTTTCTCATAATTTCGAGATTATGAGCTACTTCAAGTACGCTTCGAAAAAAATAATGCAATCTTAAAATTTAAAAGTGGGCAATAAGTTAAATTTACACAATTCAAAGCTGCCTGTTTGGCTTAAGGAATGCAAACTACTCTACAGAGGAACATGCAGAAAGAAGGCACAAGATTGCGTAGTGTCACTTCATTTTGATTATACTTCAGTTAGCTTTGAAGCATTGCTTAGTGAACACGGTAATAAAGTGTGGAACTCGATTCCCACTTGAATAGAGGCTTAGCCTGTTTACTCCAATCGTTGCAGAGACGCGACGGCAGAGGTTCCCCTTCTGCGGCAGGGTTTCTCCTTCACTTCGGTCTTCGGATGCCTCGCAGGGCTCGACGGTGCAACTAGGGGCCCCTGCAACGCCGAGCTTGGGCGTAGTGTTCGACGACCAGGGCGGAGAAGAGACGCCGGCGCAGAAAGGGAATCTTTACTTTCGCATCTCCGGGACGATGAGAGTAAATGGGTTAAGCTTGTTCCCGGGATTAGAGTTCTACTCTGCTGAAATTTCTTTACTGATGAATTCTGATCTTCAAGTTGAAAGCTGATCATAGCTGGAGAACTACAGAAACTTAACTGTAATTTGCTATGACATTGAAGAAAGATTTCTCAGTATAGTTTTTTGTTTCAACTTGAAATTTTTGAAGCTAGATTTTTCTAGATTGTGAGGCACTGAGGGTTTTGTGTATTTCGATATGCAATACGTATTTAATTGTAATACGTAAATTCTTTTTCATTATATGCATGTTTAACAAAATTGCAGCATTAAAGACATGTTTAATAATACGTCATGTGCTTTTTCATTAGAGGAGTTTGGAATTTCAGTTCATCTATTTAGACTTCAATAGTTTCTTTGAAAAAGGTCATAATCCAAAGGCAAGAGATGCAATAAAAACTACGTTTGACATTACTTTGAATACTCTAGGAAGGGCGGGCGCAAGATTCCTTGCTGCTTGATGCTGGGCTGTATTTGTTGGATTCTTTACTGCATGTTTATAAATATTGACGATGGCTGCAGTTTCCTCTAATTGATCGGTCAGCGTGTTCAGCAAAGTGTCCGAATATTGTGTAATTTCTGAATTCCGATGTATTATTCATAGTAACGTTCTTGACGACTCTGGTTCGGAAGATTCTTCATCCAGGTTTTGAAATTCTATAGAATCGACCCAGAGGACAGGGATAGTTCGAAGTTGAAGGGCATTGAATGATCGTGAGAGTAGTTACAATGTGGATATTGTACTAACTTTGAAGATGGTTCCAGTTTGCGGTTTACTATTGTATTCGAACGGAAAGAATTTGGTTTATGTGTGGAAGACCACTGTGTGCTTCCAGTAATGGTTCAGTCTTAGTTCTCAAAATACTAGGATGAATTTAGATACGAGAAGATGAAGACAAATTCATTTAACTCGGTTCATGTAATCTGGCCTGGATTCTTAACTTTGCAGTAATTTTTAGTTGCTTTCATTTCTGGAGTATTTGTGACGTTCATTTATTTCTATCATCCACAAGGACTTGTTTAAACGAATAAAGGAGAGCTTGCATTAGCAGTAAGCAGTTTATTGGAAATAAAACTGCTTAGGATTACATCAGGCTTATCGTGCTCCAGCGTTTTGGATTCTGACACAATTTCTTTTCTCCCGTTTCAATGAATAACTAAAAAGAAATGGGCATCTTCTAAAATCTGAAATGTTCTAGATTCTAGGCGATGGTTCTATTGGAGAAGGCCGGACTTGTTAAGTAGCCGGAATGTATGTTTCTGGCGTATATAGTACGCATGTCTGCTTTTCCGTTAAACTGAATTTTGTGGAGAGGTTGACTGTTTAGTGTATGTTCATTGATTTGTAACAGTGTAGCAGATGGTTAAGTATAAACATGCTTACGGTTTGTAAAAACACTAAATATTGCATCAATGAAAAATTCTGATGCTTCTTTAACTATGTATTTGCAATGTATAGGCTGTATCATTTGTAATTAACAACGCATTTTATATGTGAATTGAGACATTGTGGAGTTCCTAGGACATTCACCCTGTCCCAAATTGCAAATTTTGCTTGAATTTTGGAAAAGCAAATCGGATGCTTTAAATAGCAGATTAGCAAAACAAAAAATGCTAACTTGAATGACTAAACCAGTCTGCAGTATTTAGTGAATCACTTTTCGGATAAAAAAATCTATTCATGTAAATTTTCAACGATGTTAATGTTAAATATTTACGAAAATATCCAGAGTAAAAGTATTTAGCTACGATAGGAAAAATACTCTCAACGCGTTTTTTATTAAAATGCCACAATTTAGTAAGTTGTAATAACTCAAAGACCATTTACTGGAACCGTCTGCCTTGCAAAGATTCGCAGTCCATCGAGAGACAATGGATGTTGAACTGTGTTAAATCGCTCGACTTATTGTATATTTCACCACTGCAAATTGACAAGCGATGTAGTCTGCTCAGCTTTGGTACTCGGGCAAAGAACAAGAGCTTTCTATTTGGAGCCGAACCCAGAGAAGTCCAGCCTGGAACCTCCCAGTACAGAGTGTCAACTGGAAAGCTCAACTGCAGCCCTAAAGATTGTAAGATTTCAAACTTTTTATCTCTTATGCATATTATGTAATGTCTTAACTTTCAGGAGAAACAATTTGTCGCTCATCGACGACAGCTGCTTTTTTATAAAAGAGTAGTTGGAGTTTATGCAAAAACTACCATGATTCCTGAATTGTAAAGGCTTTTAGTGTCTAGATATTCTTAACAAAATTGGTTCTCTAGAATGTGATAGTGCTCATGGACATTTCGTACGAGCAGTTTTATAATTTTTATTTTTGGCTTAACACACAGCTGTAATGGACAAACCTTTAATGTACAGACTATACGAAATGTAGCAATGCTGCATATTTAAGTGAATGTTCAGAACTGTGTTTTGAATACGGTCTGTAAAGTTGTTTTCGCTAACAAGAATCTAGTTTTTAAAATCCTTCCATTAATGTAAAATGCTCAGAAGTACCACTGAAGTACTGTTGTACACTGCAACGCACACGAACCGGAACTTCTAGCATTTCAGATCTTGAGGAATGATTAATTTTTCAGCTAAATTGCTGCGATACATTTTAATGATTTCCATTGAGTCACTAGCATTTCGAGCATACCGAGAAAAGATGTAGCGGGAAAACTGATACTATCAACTTCTACACAAGTTCGGGAGTTCAGATTTTAAAAAGTTTAAAGTGCTGAAAGATCTAACTATTACATTACTATTATACCATTACCAATCTTTAACTATACTAACCGCTTCCTAAACTTACTGATATATATAATCTAACTATACTTTCCTTATCTAGCTCTTTCAGTGCTTTAAACAGTCATTTAAATCATTACGGAGTTCACTATAAAGAAAAATAAAGGTCTTTCATTTAAAGATGACTTGAAATTTTTGGCATTTTAAACTAGGTAAGAACTGCTGTAAATGATAGCTTAAATAAATAATATTGGTAAAACTTAAATGAACTACGTTAAACTTACTGCAATTTTTAAAATTTCTAGGACTACTTTAATATTATGAGACGAATCCCTCCTATTTAAAGCTTGCTAATTTTCACCATGCAGAATGTGAATTTTTCGAAGTTTGAAATGTTGCATTTGGCAAATTTGCTTAGAGGAATCAAATATACTTCAACAATCCTGTTAAAGTTTCCTAGAATCGGTAATGACTTCTGCAGTTCTGAATAAGCTTTTCATGAGTCTTTATTTTATTTTTTTTTATATTTTTTTTTTTTAGTAGAAATGTCTGTTTGTGACCTAAAAATTGGGCGTCTTGCAGTTCTGGAGTAAAATCTTGTACATTCTGAAAACATTGTAGAATAGAAAAGGACTGTCGATTTGTAGATTGATTTAAATTAAAAAATGGAGATCGCGGAGCTGACTTACAGTATCGGAGCTTTATATCTCCATTTGTGATCTTGTTGACTTTGCTCTATTAATCTGATTTTGATATTTATAGTTTTCAAGTTGGTGGAACCCAGCATCTTGAAGATTCTGTATTTCCGGTAGCCATTTAAGTCGGATGACTGAAACTATAACGTCGTAAGATGAGTAACCCGAGGATGTTTTGAAGCTTTCAGCTAGTTCCAGCGTTGATGAACCTGTTCATACCTCTACCTCTCTCCAAAAGATCAACAGCAAGAGGTCCGATAGCGGAGTGGAGTTAACAGTCGGGAGAGGTTTGTAAATATTCTTAATTTTTTTAGTTTCAGACGTAAATTCAAATATCCACTGCGATATACCTAATGAAAACTGAAAATCTCTTTCAATAAATTATATTTTTAAGCTTCACGTGCTTTAGTTTAATCCAAATTTACTTTCGTAGAATTCACGTAGTGTGCGGTTTTAGAAATTAAGCCTTCTCCTTTAAACTTGTTATAAACTGTTGACTATCATAGTTGCAAAAAGGCTAACCTGGAAATATCCCTTTGGCGCAGAATTATTGGGAAAGAGGGGGGGGGGGGACTCGAAATTTTTTTGGGAACTACTCGTGAGTTCGATATTGATCACGACGCACTCCCCTCTATCCCATTTGCGAAAAAAATGCATACTCGACTTATAAAACAAAAGCAACTTAAGTTCTCCACCTTTTTTGAAAAAAATGCTCGAAGAGTTAAATTGTATTCTAAATAATTTATTTGCATGTTCTTTTTGCAGGGAAGAAAGTTTCTGCGTCTGCCAGTATGAAAATTATCTAGATTGATGGACAGATTGCAACTTTTGTTCCAAGACAGCAGCGCCTTCTGGTCAACCTTCTCCGATCGACGTTCAATTTCTAAGGCAGCGGATCGTGCATGTACTCTTGCTTCGGGGACTCTCGGAACCCAACGTCATTCAAGCAGTTGGGATCCCATATAAACCCTCCCTAGAGTTCTCCCTAGATATTGAAGAGCTTACCTCGCCAGTCCAATATATGTCTAACAGTAACTGCTCCTAGCTGGAACTTTTAAAGGACTGTCATGTCTGATCATCAAAGATAAAATATTCAGCAGATATAACGAATCGGATTAAAGAACATAAAATTTAAAAAATTCGAGGTTTAACCTCCCAAACAAAGTTTGTATTCAAGATGCTTAGTTAAGTTTTGTGAATCAAGAATGCTTAATTTCAATGTTCTACTTTTCGAATGAAATATGTATGTACTATGATGAGTAATTTCTCAATTACGTTACTGATTGTATTTATCAAGTATACGCGGTTACGATGTCAAGCTTATCATCTTCTTGGCTCAAGTTTAAGACGGGTAGTTTCATCTACTAAAGTACAAGGGGTCAATTTTCTGAATACTTGTTAGAATTGAGTATCCGACATAGTGTTTGCCCCATTGCTTGTAGCATTGTCATAGATTTGTTATTTAAGTTGTTAACCTTAACACAATGTTTTAATGTGCATAAAACTTAATTAACGAATTCTAAAGAAGTTTGATCAAATCTTCACGTGAGATAACTTCATTACAGCAGGTATTCATTAGTGCAGGTATGCATTAGAACATGTAAAAAAAATCTAAATACACTAAGTTTGCTTTTTAACACTTCGGTTGCTTGTAGTAAAACTGCGAAATAAACAGCAATGCACTGTCGTACAAGATGTGCTGTTCTTGAAGAGTTAAACAGGAGCATGTCAGACTATCATAATTTGGCGATTGTTCTCAAATTTCCACTGGTGATCGAATCCTTACAGAATGAGATAGTTAAGGAAGGTTCTTTCTTTAATCTTTAGTTACGTTATTAGGTCATGTAATCGAAAATAAAGTAAAATTAACTATGTTGGAGAATGTTTGTTTTTATTTGAATGACGAAATACAGACAGAAGTGTGGAGTCTGTATTGGGCCCTATAAAAATCGATTTGTTACAGATTCCATGCTTTGTTTAGTATTTCGTCGGAAAAGACACCGTTAAAATAAAAATCGTTAGATCTATGGAAAAGTTGAAGAATTTCTTAATCCGTTGTAGTTTATTAGCAATTTTTAATGTATTAAAACTTAGCTTGTTTTAAAGAGCAAATTTTTGTTCTGATCTAGTAGTAACGAAACTCCTAAAATAGTATGTTTTGGAAAAACGTACTATCTAATGTGAATACGATTTTGCCAAGTAAGGAAAATTATGTTGCATTCTTTGAATGACTTACTCGATCGCCAGCGAAAATAAAGGAATAGGATATAACACTTTCAGTATAAGTTTTTTTTTTTTCTTTAACAGACTTAAATTTTCTTTGTATCCATATTGACACTTTAAAATATCTATTAAAATTTGGGTAAAACGAATAGTTTAGCACCAACACATTTTTGATTCGCGTTAAGTTGCCTATTGGAATAAATTTTCATAATTTTTCTACATTGTAACGAACTTTACTGAAATGACGGATCGGAGCATTTTCAATATTTTTTTAAAAAATAGCTTAAGTTAAAACTTGATGGTTAATTATGTTTAAGTGAAGCTTTTTTAATCGTTATCAAAATTTTGGGGGTAAGAAATCTTGCCTATTTTGTCATTTTTTATTTTATTCAAATGAATTTTGTAGAATTTTTCATCCATTGCGACCTTTTTGTCATTTTTGAGCAAGAGAAAAATTATTGCATAGCTGTAGATCTTCTGTACTTTATTTGAAAAGATATTTTTGAACCCAATTTTAAGCAATTAAGTTCTGCCAAGGCGGAAACAATTGGTAATTCTTGTAGTTTTTATAAAACAATTTAATAGAATGTGTTTACTTATATCACTTTTGTATACATTTAAGGGGATGGTGAACGGTTTATAAGATATTTGACCGAAAGTCAAATATAATTTCATGCACCTAATGAGAAATTAAATTTTGACATTTTTTATTGTATTAATTTTTTTAACTATTCTAAGTCGATAGAAATTTAGCAATTGCTTAAATTGGCATAATGCAAAATTTTAAATTTTTTTTCTAAACTTAAATTTCTAATATTAATGGCCACAAAACTGATTAGCAGTAGTCTATGAAGCAATTTGATACGATTTATTTAAAATGTTCAAGAGACCCTTTATGGCCTAAGTGTGCAAGACACAGAATATGGTAGATACTTTGAAGGTGAAGGCTTGTGGCCACTGTACAGTCATCTAACTGTATGGAGTTTAGGATAGCTTTCTCTAAATGTAATGTGAATATACGTTCGATACCCTTAGTGTTACACTAAAGCAAATACCCTTCATGGAGATTTTTCTTTAAATATATTACAATGTTCAAAGGTTTAAGGTTATTGAACTACGAACTCATGCTATGCAAGATATTGATGAAATATTTTTAATTATACGTAATTACATTTACATTTTTATAAATAAGCTTATATTTTTGAAGCTTTACTAATTAGCTTATACGCGGTTCTTAAATTTTGATTCGGTTAAAAAAAATTAAATGAATTAACTAACCAAATGTGTAAAATCTGATTTTTGGTTTGTCAAAGTTCGCCATTTCCTTAATTATTCGTGAAATTTGGTGTCCTTTCGACGAGATGTAAAATAGTTTTGTAGTTCATGTATATTATGTGATCTAATAAAATGTTTGATCTTACTTTATCTTGTCTTTCATCGTATTTGTCTTAAAATTATTGAGTCAAATTAGACTTGAACTCGGTTTTATTTGGGTAATGCAAGTGAGTGTGATTAAAACTGATTAACAAATTACATCAGATTTGATGATTTTTAAGCTCTGACCAGATGTAAATCTAAAGCAGATGGAAGTCTTCGCTAAAACTATTCTTTAAACATTTAATATTATGCTACATGTGTTTTACTTCTGAATATCCTTCAAATAATCATTTTGAGAAGAATCTATCAAACTCTCATATTTTTATAGTTCAGTGTTTCGCAGTTTTGTTCAAGATGTCTGTTCCAAGGGACTGCAAAATTAGTTTGTGCTAGATCACTGATCTTTATGTTAGGGCTACCCTTTGATATGTTAAGGTACTTTATGAAGGATACAATTACAGAAGTATTTAATGCAACATTTCAGTCTGTTCGTTATTTAACCTTCCATGAACAAACGGGGCTGCGAATTCTCGTGTCAACTCTTCAATAGGAAATTGATTCGCAGATAAGAAATGTTACTTTAGTTGATTATTTTAGCGAGATGCTTTAAACGCGCCCTCATTTATTTAAAACTTTTATTGCGAGAAAGTACTTGTTGTCGAGACATACTTGTTTAAAAGAATTTTTTGTCATCCTTAATTTTAAAATGTTCATTCACTTCTTTGAGCTTATGTCCTTTATGGCAATAGTGGGTAATTGTGAAGTTTTTTTAATCCATACGGTTTTTAGCCTGTTTCGGTGAACTTTAATTTTCAGAGGTGAGAAATGTTCCTATCTCATGTATTTACAATGAAAAGATTAAAGGTAAAATTTATTTTCGATTATTTGGGTAAAGCTTTCTAGAAGACAGAACAACGCCAAATGTGTATCAATTGTAGAAATCCAATTAATCATTAATTTTGATTTTTTTTTTTTTAGAATATTTACTTTCCTCGGCTTTAATTTTTTTCTATGAAGGTGGGGCTTTTTTGTTGTTGGAAATGGTGATATGTGTTGCCTACAGTTACTTTAGGAGGCAGTTTTTGGTGAGGTGTTGCGAATGAAGAGAGCAGTTAGCAATTTTTTTTAACTTTGCAGTTTAAAAACACAGGTATACGAGTGTGTACATATATTATTGTAAAAATTAAAGATGAATTTAACACTAGAATCATCGTTGGGGCCATTTTGTACATTTTGCCACTATCTCGTGCTTTATTTCAATATTCAGTTTAAACACCACATCTCATTTTTCTACTTTTCCCAAAATTCTTCCGAGCATGTGACAAATTTTTAATTTCTAGTTTAATTAGTAAAATAATTATAGAAATACCTGAAACAGCCAACAGGGGTCATTTTGAACCTCCCTCCGGCTGTTTTGGGCTTAAAGCACTTATTTTTCCTATTCCATATTAACATTTACTAAATGTTCTTCACCATTTTTACTGCAAAAATTAACATGTCTAACAAAGATTTTTGAGACCATCATCGTTTGTGTTATTGAAGAAAATGTTTCAGATGCGAGTTGCATTAATTCATCGATGTTCGCAGGACTTAGGACATTTTTCTGTCTTTGAGAACTCAGGCGTCGCAGTCGGTCCTATTTTTTAATTCCTACTTTCATTAAAGTTTTATTTATATAGCCTAGTATTTTAATGGTTTGATTGGCGAAACCTTAACATCTAAAAGAGCATTTAACAAATGTTTAAGCTGCAGAACATTATTTACAGGGATTTAAAAACCAGTTCTTTTTTTTTTAATCCAACCCAGGTGGGTTTTATTGGGTATTTTTGGATTTTAAGATTTTTTATAGTAAAACACTTTTTGGATTTTAGTTTCTATTTCATAACAGAATAATTTTAGTCTAAAAGAAAACTTTAATTACAAAGAATAATTAAAATATAAAAATAACTTGAACTTTAATGCAGTACTATCTTTTTCTGCAAGAGTTTATAAAAGGCTCCTAATTTGTTTTATGATCATAAGTAAAAGTATATTAATGCTCACTTAGAAAACAGCCAATCAAAAACAACATATGTTTCTATTACTTTTTAAATTTATGAACTTTTTAATTTTTTTGCCTTTATTTTTTTAAGTGGTGGTTGTATTTTCTAGTTAGAATAAAAGTTGGTAAACCCTTTGCTGCCCAACTTACTGCAGAACTATTTAATAATTTCCTTATATATTTAAAGCAAAACTGAATAACTGAAATTTCTTTTTACTTTAAAAAATCTAGAATTAATGTTTGATATTAAATCCCATATAAACAATGTATAATGAATTAGTTTTGTATATCTCTGTACTGAAGTAATGCAGCAACTAATACAACAGAGGATAGTTTCCTGAACCTGAATTCATTTTCGAGATACATGCTTGTAAGCTGTAAGAAATATCCCATTCTTTTATCTGGGAAAGGTTATTTTTTTTTGTCTCTATACTGATAATCGCATATTTTATTCGTATTTGTAAACTTATTTATTAAAGAGAAATTACCAATTTATCCCTGCCTGCTTTCTACACCTGCTCATTTCAAAACCAATATTGCAGATAGAATTAGCTAAAAGTATTATTTTTTAAAAAAGGTTATTATTCTTTACGTTGAAGTTGGAAAAATAATTATAATAAAATTAAAGTGGCATATATATTTATCTAATATAATGCACTAAGTTATGTAGGTAATATTATATATATTTAGTATCAAGTAACAAAAGATTTAAAGGAAAGATAGGAAAAATGTTGGGTTTTGGGGGCTTTATTAAAAATTATCATTTCTGGGTGGTTTTATTGGGTTTTTTAATTTTTTTTTTTTTGGGGGGGGACGACTCTTAAACCCTTATTATTTACAAGTAGGAATTAAAAAAAAAAAATAGGGCCGACTGCGACGCCTGGATAACCTCACCTTAAAAAAAAACTGGGTCAGGATTAACTGATATTGGAATGATATTGCAAAATATTTATTTTTTTTTTCAAAAAACAAAATTGTAACAGGATTAAATAACATTGTGCGCCTTCATTCCTGTTTCGCTTCGCAAATACAGTTTTAGCTGTTCAACAGTGTTGGAAATTCTCTCACACTTACAGTTGAAGCAGTTATACTTCAGTGTTAAAACAGTTTCCACATCCTTCAGATTAAAGGGTAATAAAAAAAACCAACGGGTGCTATTTTAAATTGATCACTCTATGGCTATTAGAAAAGGATTGGCCCTGTAACACATACGTTCTTCTCTAAATATTATGATACACGATGCTAAAATACAGTAAACGGATTTATTGTGCCTCAAAAAAGCAACGAACTGAAGTTTATCGAAAAATGCTATTCTTTTAAGGCTGTTCTTCGAAAAAAAAAGAACTCTGTTTTTAGTCTTGGTACACAAATTAAAATAAACTAATAGCACCAGGGTCTCCAAAAAATTCCAGATGGTTCTTCATAAGCTGTTTTACACACTACGATAAGCGAAAACGCTGTGGCTTTTGTGAAATTTTCAGAAAAAAATTCTTAAACATGGATTTGAGCTGCAAGATTTTTCGAAGAGTGACACGGTTTGAGAAAATTTCCGATTTTAAAGATTTTTTTCTAAAAGTATTGAAACTGATACAGATAGGCCTGTCTTCGCAGTATGTAATACAGCTTGTAAAGAGACAGTTTCAAAATTTTGAAGTGCCTAGTATAATTAGTTTATTTGTAATTATGTACCAAAATCACATGATTTTTTCGAATAACACCGTTAAGACGCTTGCGCATTTGATTTGCATGCAGAATTTTGTCTTCTGTTCGAAAAATAATTGTTGCCTTCCAAATTCTGTCAATGATATTCGCTGCACTTATTTTCTTCCTTTTTAACTTAAATTTTTTTAGCTAAGGAAGTTTGTACTTTTTTTATGGTACTGTGAGCATGACAGAATCTAAAATTGCATTTAAAGTACTTGCAGTGGGGTGCCATGCAAACGTAGATGGCATTCCTGATGTTTTAACGTAAGCGTATATACTTAAATTGTGTTTTATTTTTTTACAAACGATCAATAGGAGGTGCTACAGAAACTTGTCTTCAGGATATTCGTAAAATTCATTTCTTTATCGTGGAATCGGAGGCATTACCGAAATTGCTTGCGTATTTTGTTTACACGAGTGTTCTAAAGAAGCCAGTGAAAGAAAAAAAATGGAAATAACTCGTGAAGGTTTTGGTTGGATGATTTAAAAGAAAGGCCTCATTCGACAAGACTGCTTAGTATCACTTCGCGATTCGGACAATCACAAATCAGTTATAAAAAGTTTTCCGTTTAAATTTTTTTTAAATTCACGATTTTACCTATTCTACTAAAATTAGACCAAGAAGACGAGTGACTCTTTGCATTGCATTGTTTGAGGGGTTTTTTTTTTCTTTTTTTTCTTTTTTTTTCTACAACTAAGAACTAAATATTAGGTTGTAACGAAAGTTTCCCGCCACCACAAATATCGCCTGTAAACAGTTCACGTTGGTGTGTTTGCTCATATTTTGTCAAACAATATTTGTCATTTGAAAGAAAGATACTTTAGAACACTGTGTTGTTAAAAATTATCGTTATCATTAAGTACAAGGTGTCTGAAATGGAACTATCACGTTACTGGATTAGAACCATCATTTACTTCCAGTTCTGTTACAAAAAGTGCTACAGAATGTCAAAGAATTATGTGTATAATTTATATTCTAATGTTGTTCTCATATGGCACTGTGAAGGTTTGATACTGAAAGTTAAAAAACAGGGTCTAAGACATTCAAGTAGCAGAGCTATCTGGCCAGCCTACTGATGTTGATGAGGGCCACCTTCGAGAACTTGTGGAAGAAGATCAGTATTTAACCACTTGAGAGCTAGCTAAAGAGTTAGACATGAATGCCATGCCCATTAGCCAGGCTGTGGATCACATAAACTTCATGTACAAGTTCAATCGCTGGGTGCCGCATGAGCTGACTCAAGCAGATTTGGCGGAAAACTTGCGTTACAACCTGATACATTATTTAGAATATCATAACTATAATTTTCTTATTTCTGTAGGATATTGTAGTAATTATCAAATAACGTTAATTATTACTATTAAACTTCAGAGTGCGTAATTTTTTTTTATGTGTTGCAATGAATTCTCAACTGAATGAAAATACCAATCCCATTGAATTGCGGGATCCCGCGGCATCAATAAGTCTCAATCCTGAAATCCCGCGAAATGAAATACAGTGCGGGATTGCATTCCCTAGACGCAGACCACCGCGCTTTCGAAGGGTTAAATCCCAGCCATTCGCGAAAGAATGAAAGACACGTGTTTCCAATTAATCATGGTGTAAATTGAGGAATCTGCTGTTTATTATTCAGGTAAGAGAACCCTTGCTCCCTATACTTATTCCCATCGCATGCATTAAAGCACAAGCCACATGCTGCGTAGCTAACTGTAACAGAATTAATTAATCAAGCCCCCACACAGAAGAGAAAGAAAAATTAAATAAATAAAACGAATGCATCGTCCACGAAAGTTACTGTGTAAATTTAAATAGCAGATCATGTTGTTGCAGATGCCTCCCGGCATTGATACGCACGAGCTTCAGAATGTGAAAGTTCCTCCATGGATGGGAGGAAAGGAAGACATAAATTTTCTTTCTTAACACTGGCAACCTCTCGGGGGATGCGTCTGGTTTGAGAATTTCTAAGCGGGGACCTATAATTACGGTCCTTACAAATCAATTAAAGGAGATGGTATCAAAATTCTGCAGTCGTCCGAGCAACGCGCTTAAGTTGGGGTGTCGAGGATAGAGATGAGTTCGGGCTCATTTTCTGAAGCCCGAGCCCGAGGTCTTTTAATCCGAGCCCGCCCGAGCCCGAAATTTCAGTTAAAAATAAAAAAAATCCAACTACTTCATTGATAGAATTCAATGAATTTTGCCGTTTGTGCAAATTAAAGACAAATAGAGTTGCAAACTCTCAATGCTTTCTAATTCTTTATATATCTATGTTTATCAAATAATGTCGGATCTCATGACTAACTAATCAATATGAGCCGCCGTTCTGAAATATCCAAAGAGCTTCACGCACCTTCTCGGCATCAGTGCACTATTTTTTTATAAGTACAGTCAACTACGGTTATAGTGAAATCGGATATAGTGAACCATCGGCTACAGTGAATGCAAACAATTAGTCCCGATTCATATACAGTATCTCTATCCATTATGAAGACACTTGGGTTTTAGTGAACTTCGGATAGAGTGGACGAAATCTGATGGTCCCCAGAGGTTCACTATAACCGGAGTTGCCTGTACTTTAATTTTCATCATGAATCACTTTTTAAAATTTGTTTCAAGGAGTATGTTCAATAAAGGAGAAATTTTTCACGAGCCCGAGCCCGCCCGAGCCCGAACGCAACTATGAATTACAGAGCCCGAGCTCGGGCTCGGGCTGAGCCCGTCTCATCTCTAGTCGAGGACAGACAGCAGAGAGAGGTGGTGATTCTGCAATGTTGAAAACGTGGGCGAGGTAGTGTTAAAAGGTGTTCCAGCTTCGAAAAATTTTATGTTTATGTAAACAGTGCGTGTGTGTACGTGCTGAGCCAACACCTCCTAAACCTTACAGAAAACCTGGGAACAGAAGCTTTTACGTCATTAATAGGTCCACTTAAATGACATCATCACCAGAGCCTAATTACCGAAAAGGCTCTGGAAGCTTGAGCTTCTCCTCTGAACTTTGAAGGGGGGGGGGGGGCAAAAATGACTGAAAAACTTTAATAAGATTTCAAAATTTTATACATAAATTCTCTTTTATTGTAAAGATTTTTGTTGAAGAGAAGTGGGAGGATATATTTAAGGTTTATCAGAAGTCTAATACTTCATATCCCAACACTTCTAAATTGGTTTCTAAATTGGTCAACACTTCTAAATTGTCTTTGCCTTGGGACATCTGCTCTAGTTGCGAGATTTTATTCTATTATGGGGAACAATTCGTTGGCAGAAAGGAGTAGACTTTCAGTATATAATGTTTAACATCTTCTAAATATCAAGTTTAATTCTGAATTTTCATGCTAATTTTTATAATGTTATCAAAACAAACAAAGAATTTCTGGAGAAAAAAAAAATATCTAATGAGAAGTACTTCTAAACAAATAAAGTTTAATATTTCAGTAAAGTAATGTTTTTACTTTATTTTTTAAAGTAATTTAAAAAATACTGTAAAATCTTATTACAATTGTACTAAACTATCATGAAGATAAATGAATAAAATATTTTTATCGAAGGAAAATTTCAGATAAATAAATAAAAATATTTATATCAAAGGAAATCATTAGAGCTAATTAAATCTAAACATCAATCAAATTTCATTTCAACGAATATGAAATATATTTTTAAATCAAAGAGAAACATCATTACAAAAAATTTTAGCTGTTTTCCCCAAACAAAAAGGGAGAAGTGGACGGGCTAGGGGGGGGGGGGCGAAACAAGATTGAGCTTCCCCTCACTTCAGAGGTTAATCGGGGTTGTATCGAGGTTAATTAGTAAAATGAGCCGCATACATTAAATAGGTGATGTACAAAATTTCAACATTTCATCATAAAAGGACTTTGAGACATGTTTAAACAAAGTTGATAAGGGGATATACAATACCAATAATAGCAAAGGTATTATGTGTACATGCAATCATTGTTTTCTTTCTTATTTTGTGTACATCCAATAAACGCGATCTTTCGATGTAATTTTTTTCTCTTAGAGAGCCACCGAACAGTGTTTAAATCAACATATATTTATTTTCATATCTCTGAGCCTTTTTATGATGAAAGGATGAAATTTTGTCCATCGCCCAATAAATGTATGGAGCACACTTATTTAATTGGCAATTTTTTTGTACTGGGGCCATGTAAAAATTTAAATTTTGCATTTGCTTAGATTGGATAGCCTGAAAATTTTAATCTATACCTTAAAATTCCACATACACACGCATAACATTGTAAGCTACATGCCAATGATCCATATTTGAGGGGATAAAGCTTGTTCAGTGTATGTAGCGCACCTTGCATTTGCATACAAGTCAAAATATCTGCATTCCAGTAGCGCATTTTTTTTTTGGGGGGGGGGGGGGGGGGAAGGGGACGCAACCTTTTCCTAAACAGGTTGAGGGTAACTCTGATATAAAACTCTTTTTCAGGAAATACTATTATAAAAATTTTCAGTGATTCAAATATAGTAATATAAAAAAATTCCATGCTATTGTTATTATTATTTTAAAAAAGCAGCATTCGGCCTTACAGGCTTCCCAAAACACCAGGCCCCGGTATACTATGTGACCGGTATACTCCCCCCCCCCTTCCTCCAAACGGGGGTCCTGTAGAAGAGATTTTAAGTTTATTGGCAGGTTTAAAGGGTGACTTTTCAATAGGAATGCTTGGGGAGTTTAGAAATTTTGTATCATCAAGTTGAGAAGAAAGGCAGTTCGATTAATTAATTAAAAGAATTAACAGGAGTAGAGAGAGATGAAGAATTAAGCTTAATTTTTACAAAGAGCCTTACCAGCAACAGAGGAACTAGTCCACGACTGGCAGCTAAAGATGTTGGTTAATTCAATAAGTTGTTAAGAGAAGATAAGTCACAATATTTTTTTATAGCACACGCAAAAGTGTAAAAAGTGGAAAGTTTTTGCTGCTGATGAGGATGATTAGAGAGAATATGAGAGCATGTGATGGTAAAGAAATAAAAAGGAGTTTACGGAAAATAGAAGTAGAGAAATAAGGACAATCAAGAAAAAGTAAAGAATTGTTGCTTTTTTCTTTTAAGGTACTAGGGGCCAAGGCCCACAGACTCGCTACGCTCGCTTTCCGTATGAGGCATTCTGCCCCTAATAAGGCTTATTCGTAAAAAAAGACATAATTTCAGCAGACAAAAACCGAAGATTGGATCAGATAGAATGTTACTGAGCTACACATTGCTTGGTTCTTGCAGGTTCATTGGTACATAAAAATTTAAACTTCACACTACAGTAGATCCCCTCCCCCTCATAACACGGAAGATATTTTGTTATGGAAATCCATGTTGTACGGGTCCTGAGCTATACTCTACCTGGAGTGCGGACTCCGCTTATAATCGCTGGAAAAATTATTTGCACTCCTCAGAAACACAATGATATTTAATGTTGCCATTCAAAAGTTATATTAATTAGGAGCTAAAGCATAATAAAATCAGAACATCTGTTTCAGCTGTATTTTTAATAATGTAAAACCTATTGGACACCTTGCGAATTTGCCACCCATGGCGATTTTTCATTATTTGGCGACTTGCGTACATGTAAAGTTAATAAAAGCTACGGAACAGATAGGATAGCTTGCCACCAATGGCGACTTTTCATTATTTGGCGATTTACACATGCTCACAACCTATAATTACTGTTCATTTAAGGTTACCGGAAAACCGTTATCTATATTTTCATTTACATAATCGTTTGCAGATTGGCGTACTTAGCACCACGAATTATACCATCTCGTCGCGCTAGCAAATATCCAAAGTGTACTATAACTGCTATAATGGCATAGTTAACGCCGTCAAATATTTCTACAGGTAGCAAATAATCCAGCTGGACCGAACCGGCTTTAAAATAATCTGCATTTTAATTATTTTTCATTTTCAAGATATTAGTTATTCTGTTTTGGAAAAACGAATAATCGCTAATTCTAAACTCCTGTTGTCTAAGCGAACTTACTATTTGAAAATTGTCAACTTTGTGTAACACATTTTGAGTTACTTATTTCATGTAGTTTTTATTTTGGCGTAAAATGGGTGTATTTCTACTTCATGTTTGACAATTTCACGTGATACTACATACTTGGAAACGCTTTGTTGCAAAGGAATGAATGATTTTATGCCAAATCTGGCAACCATTCTGTTTATTTTTTCAGTTTTTTATTAATATCTTCTAAAATAATTCGATTTTCGAAATTTAAGTCAGCTTAGCAGGTTCCTCGGAATTTTTCGAATCTGTGGGCACCTTAGTCGAAACTTAAATCCACACGGTTTAGGAGGAGATAGGCCAACAAGCTTTGACAGCGCCAGCGGCCTTTACTTTTTTTGAATAGAGAGATACCCAAATTAAATTTCATGCTGTTCTGGAAACTCGCGGAATCTTTTCGCAATCGAAAGATTTCGTTTGGTGTTACAGCTATTCTCATGTCCATGCAAACGATTTATTTGTGAAAAAAAAAAAAAATGATTATTAACTGTGTAATCTGGAAAAGCTTTTTTAAACGAATTTGAATCCCAATTGTATGACGTCATATTCACTTGAAAAAGGTAATTTTGTCACGCAAATGATTTACTTTTTTGACTCTCGGAAATAAAATGGTGCTGAAAATAGCGAAAAATCGCTTAAAAAGGAGGGAACGGGTGGATTTTCAGATTTTTAAAGAAGCGCAGATTGTTTTCTATATTTTTATACATGATCATGAAAATTTTCAATCGGATCGTGCAAACGGTGAAGAAGTTATTAGGCTTTTTGTGTTAACTTTGTAAATTTCACGCGATTCTAGATACTTGGAAACGCTTTGTTGCAAAGGAATGAATGATTTTATGCCAAATCTGGCAACCATTCTGTTTATTTTTTCAGTTTTTTATTAATATCTTCTAAAATAATTCGATTTTCGAAATTTAAGTCAGCTTAGCAGGTTCCTCGGAATTTTTCGAATCTGTGGACACCTTAGTCGAAACTCAAATCCCCACGGTTTAGGAGGAGATAGGTACACAAGCTTTGACAGCGCCAGCGGCCTTTACTTTTTTTTAGAATAGAGAGAAACTTGATATAATTCAATCAACAGAATTAACAATGGAAAGTAAATTAGAATTATCGTAATTGATCCCTCCCTCAACTCATAAGAAAGAAAATACCTTCATCTTATCTGACCAGCCTAAAAATTGTAGACCTTGAAGAACTTTTCTTTAACCCTTTAACGCGCAGTGTTCCCGCTCTGGGAACACCAAACTCTCACGTTTTGACTGTTTGCCAGTCACGAAGAATAGATTTGATTTCCATAAAAAATAGTTGCCGGTGACAGAGTTCCACGAGAATCCTTTACTTTTTAGCACGTCATTTCCCGTAAACAAAATGGTCCCGATTATTTTTAACAGCACTGACATCTGCTGAAAAATGGAAGAATGCGAAAACAGCTGGATAGATTGCCCAATGCTGAAAAAAGGGCAGTCGTTGCCATCGCTCGGCTTAACTACCAGCAAGATGGCGTACGAAACAGCTGGCACAGACGGCACAGCCAGCTGCGTCCAAAAAGGGTCTCTAGATCTGCGGCACGCGATGAACGTTTCGATCGTCCGCCATCTTGCTGGTAGTTAAGTCGAGCGATGGCAACGGCTGCCCTTTTTTCAGCATTGGGAAAGGGTTGCGCCTCAAAGGGTTAAAATAATGCCTATAAATATCACATATAAGAGAAGATTACCCATAGCAAGACCTCTGTTTGTTTAAAGAACGAACCATTAACAATTAAAACCGTTTGTTTAACAAAAAATCTGGAGTGACTCCACTCGACTTTCCGAACACTTACGTTTAAGATCATTACCAAGCACTTAAATAAATTTTAATCGATGAATAATTCAAACATATATACCAAATTGAAACTCAATCGAATGCACCGTTTAAACGCTTGCGCACTTTCAAGAATTTCTCCCCATATGCCATTATGCCATAACATAAAAGAAAGTTTTGTCGTAGCCCTTTAGGAGAACTATAAGTCCTATACACACCAAAATCAATACCGGTCTTAGGATGGTGGTTTATAACATGTATACCCAATTTGAGCTCAATCGAATCTACCGTTTAAACGCTAGCGCACTTTCAAGAAATTCCCCCCATAGGCCATAATGTAAAAGAAATCTTTGTCGTAGCCCTGTAGAAAAACTATAAGTCCTATACACACCAAAATCAATACCGGTCTTGCAACGGTGGTTTATGACATATATATCCAATTTGAGCTCAATCGAATGCTCTGTTCAGGAGCTATCGTGTTCACTCACATACACACAAACACACATACACACACACACACACACACACACATACATACATACATACATACATCTCGTAAAAATAGCATAAATGGATTCAGAAGCCCTCAAAACGTGTAAAAACACCAAAATCTCGAAGTCGAATTTTTTCATGATTACAATACTTTCCTTACATGGTACATGTTCGGAAAATAAAAAGCATACTGAAGAGGAACGCCTTTATCTCAGCATAAGAATTATGAAAATGATCTTGATGTGTTGTCTGATATGGGCTGCTGACGTTTCACAAGGCAAGTCCCTAAATGTCGGTTCTTCTCTTGATGATATTTTAACGAAACTTGAAGTTGTATCTTCAAAATATTTTCACACGTTTTAAAATTTCCACCGTTCTTCAACATTTATTCGTGAACAAGAATGCAACAAAACTTAGAATAAATGCCTTATTACAGTGGAACCCCCGATCTATCATTCCCGCATTCATCGTTTTCCCGTATGGATCGTTTTATTTCTATGGTCCCTGCACAAGTTGTATTTAAATAACGTTAACGAGTCCCGCATTTATCGTTCGTCAAAAAATCCTTTTTCCCGCGTTCATCGTTGTAAAATATTTCTCCTGGCCGAAATGAAATTTAAATTGAGATGTCCATATGACATCAAACTTAATTATTTTCTGGTATGATTTCATGGGTTGATGATGAGTTGTTACTGGAAATGTGGTGGCATGCGGTGTGAAATTTAAGAGATTATATTTCCTTTAATATAGACGTAGCGATGTATCTTAAGAATGGAAGAAATGTGTGGTGATGCAAAAAATAGAAATAATGTTTAAGAAGCGGAGAATAATATTCGTGCCGATGAGACTGAGCCTATACCAGTGCCGAGTTTATCGGACGCAATTACTGCATTTCAAATTGTATGAACTTTTATGTGTAAGCTTGAATGCAAGAGAATGCAAGAAAAATAAAATATTGCAAATCTTTAAAATTTTCGTTTAATTAAAATGATTAAGGAAAAACCCAGTGTAAAATTACTGATTTTTTAGAAATAAATATTACTTAATTTTCTACAACTCCAATTTGTTTCTTTTACAGTTTGGCATGACGTTAGTATTTTTGGTATGTGTACATTATGCGCATTCATAAATATTGTTTTCTTCGTATTTTGACTTTAACCCGCATTCGTCGTTTTCCCGCATGCATCGTTTTTTACTACGCACTAGAGATGAGACGGGCTCAGCCCGAGCCCGAAAGCCCGAGCCCGAGCCCGGGCTCGGGCTCTGTAATTCACAATTGCGTTCGGGCTCGGGCTCGTGAAAAATTTCTATTTTATTGAACATACTCCTTGAAACAGATTTTTAAAAAGTGATTCATATGGAAAATAAAAGTACTTATAAAAAAAATAGCGGCACGGGTGCCTAGAAGGCGCGTGAAGCTCTTTGGGTATTTCAGAACGGCGGCTTATATTGCTTAGTTAGTCATGAGATCGGACATTATTTCATAAACATAGATATAAAGAATTAGAAAGTGCATTAAAAATTTGCAACTATATTTGTCTTTAATTTGCACAAACGGCAAAATTTATTGTATTCTATCAAAGAATTACTTCTTTGAATTTTATTTATCTTTAGCTGAAATTTCGGGCTCGGCGGCTCGGCTCCGACTTAAATAATATTGCTCGGGCTCGGGCGGGCTCGGATTAAAAGTCTTCGGGCTCGGGCGGGCTCGGGCTTCAAAAAATGAGCCCGAACTCATCTCTACTACGCACCCCTTGAAAAACGATAGATCGAGATTCTACTGTATTATTTATAGCGAAATGGTGCTTCTAGTACAAATGCTGTGAGCTTTATCTGCATTACAACTAATAACAACTGACCACCAGACCCAGGTATTTTAAACGAACGTCGTTCTCAGATAATTTTCAAACTTTGCAGACAGCTTTGATACTTTTTTACATATTTTTGTATTGTTAAATTTTTTTTTAAAACCATGCAAGTAAAATAATGAAAATATAATAATATATCAATGAAAAAACAGTAAGTAAATCGTATTTATTACGTTTGAGTTTACAAAATAATCATCATCAATATGAACTTTAGATTAAAGGTAGTAAGCTATTTTAAAATAATATGTTTAGCTGGTGGCAGTAATTTAGGACTTTTGAGGAACACTGCCGCTTCAGCAGAATATTTTAAAGAAAATATTTGAGTTCGGAGACAGTTTTACATTTTATCTAAGTCTGCTGGCCAGCTTCTCGCTTTTAGCGTCTTTATAATGTTATATTTGATTTTCTAGTTAGAATTATAAAATAAAATAAAAAAAGCATTTGATTTTTAATGTAAAGAAAGAGTTTAAACTATTCATTCTGAAATGTTGAAATACTAAACTTTCAAAGATCTTAGGATTTGGCATTTAGAAATAAAATTTTTATCCCCCACCCCTTCCCTGCTATTCAGGATCAGGGGCGTATCCAAGGGGGGATATCGGGATATATCCCCCCCCCCCCGAAATTTTTGGATTAGTGATGAAATTCTGTCTATTTATGCAGATATAAGTTCATATCCCCCCCCGAAAATTTTTCCAGGCGCATATCCCCCCCCCCGAAAAATTTTTCTGGCTACGCGCCTGTTCAGGATATATTAGTACACCACCCCTCTCTTAATATTTTTTTACCAGTGTACTCGTATGCCTGCGCTCATATTTGAAACGGAACAAATTTCGCCGGAGATGGTAACTATTCCCCCCCACAGGAACCCTAAAAATAACAGTCAACTTTGTTTTAAGGCCTTTCTTTTAAAAAGCGATTGACGTCACAGGATTTTTGTACAGGCTGTAAAAACAATCGAACACACATCCGAAAAAATTAATTACGCTACTTCACAAAATACACTATGCGGTTATATTAACCCTTTAACGCGCAGTGATCCCGCTCTGGGAACACCAAACTCTGACGTTTTGGATGTTGCCAGTCACGAAGAATAGATTTGATTTCTATAAAAATAGTTGTGGGTGACATAGCTACACGTGAATCCTTTACTTTTTAGCACACCATTTCCCGTAAAAAAATGGTCACGATTCTTTTTAACAGCACTGACATCTGCTGAAAAATGGAAGAATGCGAGAACAGCCGAATAGATTGCCCAATGCTGAAAAAAAGGCAGCCGTTGCCATCGCTCGACTTAACTACCAGCAAGATGGCGGACGATCGAAACGTTCATCGCGTGCCACAGATCTAGAGACACTTTTTTGACGACAGCTGGCTGTGCTGCACAGCCAGCTGTCGTCAAAAAGCTGTGTCGTTTGGTACATAAATACGTTTCGATCGTCCGCCATCTTGCCGGTAGTTAAGTCGAGCGATGGCAACGGCTGCCCTTTTTCAGCATTGGGAAAAGGTTGCACCTCAAAGGGTTAACAGTTAGTCCATGTTTGTTTGTTATGGCAAGCCTACAAGGATTTGACATTTGACAAAGTGGCATCTGCCATGGGGCGGGCGGGATGCTTTGGTCGGAGGACTTTTTAAGAGCTTCTGACGAGTATTCACGTTACATCTGGAGGAAACCGACCAAAACTCCAGATCGTTAGATCGACATCCGTGCGACCGGCACCCCCTTAGGCAGATGACCCTCGTATAGGCTCGCCATAATATCCAACAAACTCTCGGCCATGGTCTCAGAAAAAGTCATAAGCCCAAAAGTCACCTTGAAAAATGGGCAGAAACAGCTATTCAATTAGGGAAATATTGCAAATTTCGGTACTTATTTATTATCCCAGCGATCCACCAAGACGAGCGATTTTTCGTTAAGATAAGTGCCGGACACATGATATTATTGATGGTTTGGAATATGATTGGCAACTGTTTACCAGAACATTTGAGGAAATAATTGTTTGGCAGGAATGACCGCCGAGATAATACGGAAGTACCCAAATTTCCTTATCTTTTAACGGTGTAGTTATAAAAAAATCATGTGATTTTGGTACGTAAATACAAATAAATAATTACGTAATGCACTTCAAAATTTTACAATGTCTCTTTACAAGATGTAAAATGCACTGTAATAAACGATAAACCAGTATCTATAGCGAAACTTTCAGAAAAAATTCTTAAAAATCGAAAATTTCGCAGAATAAGCCACTTTTTGAAAGTTTTTGCCGTGTAATTCCATGTTGAAGGATTTTTTCTGAAAGTTTTATAAAAGGCACCGTTGCTTCATTTATTGCGGTGTGTAATAGAACTTAGAAAGAATCATCCTGAATTTTTTCGAGCCCCTGGTGCAAGTAGTTTATTCTGATTTGTGTATACTTAGACCAGTGTTTCTCAACCTGTGTGCCGCGGCACACTGATGTGCCGTAAGATATAGTCTAATGTGCCACCAGGGATTTTGAAAAATTATTAAAACTTCGTTGTGTCATATTAGCGATATGACATTTTCTATTTATCATGGCCTGTCTTGTTCACTTTCAATAAGTTATACACCAAGAAGAGCGAAACTTTTATTTCATAGCATGGAAAACCGTTCTGCCAATTTTTGAAACAGCTGTTTGCAGCAAGATCGATGCAAAAACAGGCTTAGCCCTTTCATTGAGTGTATTATTATTTTTTTGGTAAATAAACAATTTTTTAAAGTTATTTGTATTTATCAATTTTTTGTATCACACAACCTTTGCAATTTTTATGTTCAGGCGAGCCGGAAATAATTCTAGATATTTTCAGTGTGCCGTCAGCCATTAAAGGTTGAAAAACACTGACTTAGACCGTGAGGGAGATTTTATTTTTTCGAACTACACCCTTAAGGTTTTCTTTGTGACATGGTTCGTATCGTAACTGTTTTAAGTTCACTGTTTGTAATCGTCAGGCCCCGATTATGACCAGCCGGGGCCTGGGGCAGGAGTCCGAATGGGGCCCCCCCGCTACATTTTGTTTCCTTAGAATCTCTGACTACTGTTTTTCGGTAATTTTACCTGCGTTCTCGTACAAATCAATCTATGTCGTGATTAAATGAATTTAACGTGAAATATAATACTAGATGAATGGGATTGCTTAAGAACATTTTCTTTTGAATATGTGAAATTCGTGTTTGTTACAAATGAAGATTAGTAAAGTGCAACTACAATCCTGACAGTTAAATAATAATTATTAAAAACGATAAATTTCCATTTACCGGTCTTTGACCATTCAGCAATCAAAATCAATTGAATATCAATAAATATTTAAATTATAAAGATTGAACAAGTGGAAATCAAGCTTTATTTAGGTGGCTTGAGGGGGGATTGAGCCTCATCAAATACAGTTAAGAATCCTCACGATTAAACTTTTAAAATAAAACAAATTGCATTAGATTCGGCTCAATCCGTTTGGAAACTATATGCGACAGAAACTTAAATTTTTTTTAAAAGGGCATTTACTATCTTGAAACAAATTTTAACAAACTAAATTCACATTTGTAAAAATTTAAGGGCCCTTCTAAGTCGGGAGACCTGGGACACGTGCCCCGTTTGCCCGTACCAGGGCCGGCCTGAGACGTTTGACAATCGGTCACACACGTTCGACTTTGGGAAGGGTGTCGAAATGCAAAAAAAAATCGGAGGTCACTTAGAAATTTTTGAGATACAGCAAAATGGTACAAGTTAAACTTACCAAATTTTAGAAGTTTTCAAAATAATCTCCTTTAACATCAATGCATTTTAGTAGGCGAATATTCCAGAGTTCAAAAGCCTCAAGCCATCCATTTCTGGGAATCGATGCAAAATATGCTTTTACTGTCTCCTCAATCTCATCTCCGGAGAGAAAACGGCGACCACATATATTTTTCTTAAGATTGAAGGATAGCCAAAAGTCACACATAGCACGATCAGGGGAATAGGGTGGATATTCTATCACCTTGATGTGTTTTTGTTCAAGAAATTCCACTGTCAACCTTGCCGTATGGGAAGATGCCTTGTCGTGATGAAGCATGGGTCCCCATCCATTAACTTCTTGAAGAATTTCTGGAAGACAGGAAGACACTTACTTGGTAGTGTAACAGTTAGCTATAATTGTGTCTTCTGTCCCTCTGAAGAAAACGGCATAAATTACTTTTTTCATTGCTCGTTGTCTTTCCAGCATTATTGATTTGGGGTCGTCTTCAAAGACCCTTACTTTACTTTCCGGACTTGTCAGAACGTCAAAAAATGGTGATCCTCCAGTTACGGTTTTGGAAGTGATGCGATGTCCACCATCGTTTAAGAGTTTTAGGGTTTCTTTGTAGATTCTGACACGCACCACTTTTTTGGTGTACTGTTAAATTATGGAGGACCCAGCGACAAACAAATTTTTTCATATGCAGTTCTTCTCGAATAATTTTACGTACAGTTGCGGAACCAATGTTAAATTCCTTCTGTATCTTTTGTTAAATGCAGCGATTACCATCGATTAGCATTTTTCGAATTGCGAACGCATTTTCTGGGTCTACAGCTTACAAGATTCTTCCTGTGTGTTCTTCATCCAGGAGAGAACGTCGACCTCTACAAAATTCGGGGAACTATCTGAATACAGCAGCACAAGATGTATTCCAAATGCTAATTGTAGACGTTGAAGGTATTCTTGTTGATTTAGCCCCACTTTAAAATCGCAGAAAATCTGAGCGCGATAATGCTGTCCCGTCAACTCCATTTTCCTTTCTTTCAAAATTTATTCTACGCTACATAAATTGCAACTGCTGCCACAAATTATCGTCTGCGAGCATAAAAGAATTCAGATTTTTAATATTTTTTTTTCCTTTCCGCCTATCGTCTGCCACTGTCTCAGAAATTTCAGAGTAACCCTCGTCGTATAGAAAAATAATATGGAAAAAACTATAAATATTTTATGTGATTTTATATTATGTGTTTTTTGTGGCAATTTATCCTTTTGAATATATTAACTTTTGTTCAACTAATGTCACTTGAAAAAGCATAGACTGGCTCCAAGCTCACCTCTACGTTATTATGAGAGAACTGAACCGTTGTAGATAGCCATAATCGTTATCACATGTTTAGTTCATTTATTACTCAAGTTGATATTTAATATTTTTATGAATATTAAATGAAATAAATCCTTTGTTGCTGTTACAAAATATGTCTATTATTTTCTACTTGAAATGACAATAAACTAGATAAAATAATATGTTTAAAGTTTACTTTTACACGAGTACAATACGTACAGTACGCATACTGAAATTTGAAAAGTCAGTTAAAGAATCGCCACCCAGGTGGCGTAGTGGCCAGCATTGGCATGTAACGTTCGGAGGGTAAAATGTTTCTTATTGTAGAAAATACTATTTTCAAATAGGCGATATCTGAATTTTCTTGAATTCTAGGGTAGGGGGCAATTTGCCAACTCTTGTCCTTAGTGAGTTACATCTATGGTGACTAAAGAATCATTCTATCACCGGGCTCACTTCCCGGCATGGGCTCGGGAGTTAACTCAACTCGACCGTCCCCTCATGGGAGAAACGTTGGCAGCCCGTTTGGTGCCCCAATAATAGAATGGCCAATGCCTGTCTGGCCCTTGTAGTGGCTAATGCCAAATCGGCAAGTGTCCTCCTGTTATTTAAAAACTAGCTGAAGTGCCCGTCGTTGACGGGTTAATGAATGCAAATTTACAAAAAGCAAGAACTTTCGTCAGCATTGTAGGAGTACACAGAATGGATGTAGTATGTTGCCAAAGTAAAGAAAGCGAAGTTATAATTTTCATGTATTGTTAAAATATTACAGGTTAGAGAGTAACTAAGTAATATCATTTCATTCGCTTTAGTCGTAATTATGGGATGCGCGAACGAATATTTACACATATTCAAATAATTTTCGCAAAATCTCAAAATCTAATCAACATTTTTGAAAAATTGGAAGCCTAGAATTTAAGTTGAGTGACAACCTATCATGTCACCCAATTTCCTTTAATTCCCTGCTGTCTTTATTTCGTGATGCTTGAACAAACATTTTAGCATTTTTAAACGATTTTCACAAAATCTCAAAATGTAATCAAAATATTTTTAAAATTCAACACCTATAAATTAAGATTAGCAACTACCTATCATATCACCAAATTTCGTATTAGTCGTTATTACGCTATGCTTGAAAAAATATAACCGCATTTTGTGAGAATTTTCACAAAATCTCAAAATCTAATAAAAATGTTTAAAAAATTGGACACCTATACTTTATGTTGAGCAACAACCTATCATGTGACCAAATTTCATATCATTCGCTTTAGTCGTTATTACGTAATGCGTGAACAAAAATTCACTCAGTTTGAAACGATTTTCGCAAAATCCCAAAATCTGATCGGTTTTTTTTAGATGCTTATAGTTTAAGGTGACCACCTATCATTTCACCAAATACATTTTTTCACCTTTGCAGTTATTACGTGATGTGCGAACACAATACGCAGTTTGAAACAATTTTCGCAAAATCTCAAAATCTTATCAAGATTTTTTTTTTTAATTCGACGCCTATGTTTTAAGTTGAGTGACCACCTATCATGACACCTAATTTCATATCATTCGCTTCAGTCGTTTTTACGTGATGCTTGAACACAAATTTACGCAGTTTGAAAGGATTTTCGCAAAATCTCAAAATCCAATCAAGATTTTTTAAAAATTCGACGCCTATGTTCTAAGTTGAGTGACCACCTATCATGGCACCCAATTTTATATCATTCGCTTAAGTCGTTTTTACGTGATGCTTGAATACAAATTTACGCAGTTTGAAACGATTTTCGCAAAATCTGAAAATCTAATCAAGATTTTTTAAAAATTCGACGCCTGTGTTTTAAGTTGAGTGACTACCTATCATGACACCCAATTTCATATCATTCGCTTCAGCCGTTTTTACGTGATGCTTAAACAAAAAAAGCGTCACGGACAGAATGACAGAATGACAGAAGGACAGAATGACAGAATGACAGACAGACAAACTTTTTTTTTGAGGGTCGCATCGGATTCCCGGGTGCTTGAAACGGATAGAAATCGCAAAATTTTTGAATTCCAAGAAATGTACAGACAAAAGTCTAATTTTATTTATATAGATAGTTAAAAGGGTTAGTGCTAAAATCAATCTTAAAAAATAATAGAAGAATGAAGAGCTACGAAATTACTTTAATGTGTACTATTTCCTACTGCTTTTTAGTCTTAGATTTTGGTTTTTAATCCTTTTAAAATTCCAAATTCATACATTAAGTTCTCATAAATTTTAGTTATAGAGCACCCATACCAGTTTTTCAGGATATCCTTTACCCATTTTCATTGTAAGGGTCGCTAAAACTCATTCTTGCACACGCAGCATTTTGCTCCTTAAGGCAACCCTGGCCGATGATCAAGGCCAAGTAATCGTGCATAGAACAGCTTATAAAGAGACATTCTAAATGTTTAGAGTCGCTAGCACTTTTAAATTCCTTAAAAAACTGCTTAGAAGTCAGTGTCAATGGCCGAGCTGATAGCGATCTACTCGGCCTGGTGTTGGAAGGTGCTTGGTTTTAATCCAAGCCGCGTTCGCCAAACTAGCCGATCGGAGTTCTCCGTAGTTTTCTCCGAAAGTTAGCGTAAATACGGGTAGGACTCCTTAGAAATGTCCCCACGGAAGGCATCCCTCTCTCGGTCTAGATATCTAGTGTAGGTTGTTGAGGTCAACTTGTCTACAACACTCCACGATTTTTTTAAAAGAACAACCTCGAAAGAAATTTATGATTCTTGGTTGAATTATTGCATGAGTTGCTCATCGCTTTTGAGAACCGAGAGTGAAATTCGAATAAGTGTGCGCTTTCAGAATAGAAAGAAGTGTGAAAAAAGTAATTAGACATATTTAATCAAGTTTAGTCACCATTTACCATGGAAAATATCAATTTTAAACTAACCTAAACAAAAATTTTGGTTTGAAGCCTTACAAAAATTTTGGTTTGAAGCCTTACAAAAATTTGAAATTTTGTGTATGGTGCTGCCATCTACTTTTTATTTTAAACACGAAGAACAGTTTATTGGAAATAATTCGATTTTCAAAAAAATTAACGATTTTTTGTATTTTTTTATTCCAGATAATTCCCCTGAAATGTACATTTATACTATCTATTCAGTACTTAAAGGTATTAAATATTACATACAGCAGCTATTATAACAGTTACTAAAGCAGTTTTACTCTAATTAGAATTTGTAGCATTAGCAAGATTTAGTTCAGAAAAATACAGTCATTCGCTCTCTCATATTTAAGCAATCATGCTTGTGAAAGGCAGTGACGTATACAGACCTCCTTTAAGGTGGAGTTATGGACGTAATCTTTTTGTTAAAAATCAAAAATTTATAGTCTTATGTTAAAAATTCTTGGACATTTGCTTGCGTGCGCCACTGTTGACAGGAAAACGTAGCTACTGATATAATTGAAATACCGTTTTGGATTTCTGAACAAAATTTCCTGATTTTTTAAATGAAACTCTAACCAGCGATCAATCTATGGCTCTGGTTGGGGACTCTGGCTACGAATAATTTTGTGTGGTGGCCCCCTTCACAAAAATTTACTGTAGACTGTTATTTAAACTGAAAGTAATTTACGTATATTAAATATCTTAAAAAGTTGTCTACAGATAGTTTTAGTTTCATGAAGTTTTTGATGCTATTAATGGGGGGGTCACATATATATTGCAGCTTTTCAAATATTCGAGAGAAGAGATGCTGCTGTAATCTAATATATAAAATTCTCCTGTCCCAGTGTTAGTCACCTAACTCCTCCGAAACCACTCGACCAATTTTAATGAAATTTTCTATGTATATTCGTTAGGTCATAGAATAGGTTTTTAACTATGTCTCATACCCCTAAGTCATAAGGGCGGTCCACCCCAAAATGTTTAGCCCCCAAGTGCTATTCATTTCAATCAGGATTTCTGTGTAGACATTAGCGTGTCGAATCACTTTTCAAATGTGTTTGCCAGATAATGTGGAGAGGGGGGGGAGAAGTTAATAAAATGTTGAAAGTCGCACAAGGTTTGAAATTTTTGATAATTGATCGCTAAATGTGGTGCCAAAACGCGACAATCTTATAAATAAAAATGAAATTCTGTCTGTTTGTTTATTTGTTTGTTTGTTTGTTTGTTTGTTTGTTTGTGGATTTGAGTTGTATACAAATCCACAAAAATGGACCTATCATCTTGAAATTTTGCACAGATATGTAAAATAATATAGAATAAATCATAGTCCACTTTAAAACTTTGAAAGTCCACCCGTTCCCGGAATTTAAGAGATTTTTTATGTTCTGCACGCAAAAAGCTTTCCGTAATTGTAACCCCTGTAGTGAAAAAAGTGTGAAATAAGGATCGTGGTTGCCATGTGTGGCGATTATGCCGAATAAGATGTTTTAAATTCTCAAAGTAAAAATAAAAGAATAATAATGATTTTTTTTTGTTGTTAGTTTATATTCGTAAGGTTATATATATATATTTTTTTTTTATTATAATATCGTGTGCATGGGAAATCGGAGCAGGAATGAAATGTTTTATACGCAAAACAATAAGAATTGAAGATTTCCGAGGCTAATATGTTAAAATTTTTTAGTTTGGCGAAAAAATAAAATATCTCAAATGCCGAGAAAGTGAGTTCTAGCGGTTTGCACAGTTTCCGGCTAGGCGCAATTTACTGAGAGCTTAAGGAAACGGATTTTTGAAAACAAGTGCAAAGGTTTTATTAGAATACAGTGTTAAATTTTAATGATCCGTGCGAAAATAATGCAGTTATTAAGGGATTTCAAGCGATCTATCTTCAGCATTCTCGCGATTTTGAGGAGGATTCTAACGCTTGGCGCTATTTATCGTAATTTAATCGTCTGCTATTTGGGTTATGAATACACCTGCGTATAAGTTTTTGAAATTTTCATTCAGTTGGAATTGTGCATTTTTCTGAGCAGCTTTTCTGCATCTAATGTATTACATCCAGAAAAAAGGATGTTAGAAATATCAATTTTAATTTTGTTTAATCACACTCATGAATAATGATACACTTTCCAACTTAATGAAAGAAGGAACGAAAATAGGGAAGACCCATGGATTATAACTCTTTTTATATATAGCACTTTAGTGCGAATTTAAAAATCTGAAAGTGTGTCAGATTTTCTATGATTCTAGCGCTTGGCGCAATTTAATGAGAGGGTATTTTTAAAAACAAGTGTAGGTTATCTTATAAATAAAAATGAAATTCTGTTTGTCAATTTGTTGATTTGGGTAGTATACAATTCCACAAAAATGGACCTGTCAGCCTGAAATTTTACACAGATATGTAAAATAATATAGAATAAATGATAGTCCACTTTAAAACTTTGAAACTCCACTTTATTTCCGTTCCCGGAATTTAAGAGATTTTTTATGTTCTCCACGCAGAAAGCTTTACGTAATATTAACCCCTGTAGTGAAAAAAGTGTGTGAAATAAGCATCTTGGTTGCCATGTGTGGCGATTTTGCCGAATAAAATGTTTTAAATTCTTAAAGTAAAAATAAAAGAGTAATAATGATTTTTTTAGGTTATTTTTTTAATTATAATATCGTGTGCGCATAAGAAATGAGAGCAGGAATGAAATGTTTTATACGCAAAACAATGAGGATCGAAGATATCCGAGACTAATATGTAATTTTTTTTAGTTTGGCGAAAAAAACAAATGGCTGCTAGGCCGATTTTTAGAGAGTGAGTTCTAGCGGTTTGCACAGTTTTAGGCTTTTTGGCGCAATTTACTGAGAGCTTAAGGGAATAGCATTTTTGAAAACAAGTGTATAGGTTTTCTTAGAATACAGCATTAAATTTTAACTATCCGTGCAGAAAAAATCTGATGTGTCCAACACATGACTTCCTTGCACGTCCATTAGATCAAAAATATTTTCGATGCACTTCCTCTAAATTTATTTGTTTGAAAGAGACAAAATATCAATAATAGTAAGGTTTAGCGATTTCCAGCCAAATATTTCGATATCGCCAAGCTGAGTTCAATTTGAAAGATTTCCTTCTGACACTTTATTTGGCGATATTTCACCAAAAGCCGACAAACTTGAGATAGTCAGCGAGATTTTGGGGATAGCCGAAGTGTCTGTTAGTCATTGACCACAGACTTTCAATGAATTGAATGCATCCATACACCTCAATGTATTCAAAGTCATTTGGCTCACCCTGTAAATAAATTCTCAGTCGATTGCTGTCAAAAAAGATATTGAAAACAGTTAGATATTACAATAGTTCTAAATACAAAAGTTAAAAAATCTACGGGTTAGTTTTAGAGTTATACAAAATACGAAATAACTTTTGGCGTCAAATTTGGCGATATTTCGGCGAAACTCGTCAATGTCGACGACATTTGGCGAGATTTTAAGCATGAACCAAACAATGACAGATTATCGCCAAATTTGGCGATATTTCGCCAAAACTCGCCAAGAACGATGACAAATGGCGATACTTTGGGCATGGACCCAATGACTGACTATCGCCAAATTTGGCGATATTTCGCCAAAACTCGATAAGGTCGAGGACAGACGGCGAGATTTTGGGCATGTACCAAACAATGACTATCTACAGTAGTATTATATTGAAAATGTCCATAGACATTAAAGTACTGAAATTCTTTCCGGTGGTCCTGTAAATAAACTCTCCAGTAGATTGGAACCAAAAATCGAGATGCACAACTAGATGTTACAACATTCTTATATATGAAATTTCATAATAGTTTTTGAGATTTGAAAGTTAAATATGCACACACGTACACCAAAAGTCGCCAAGCTTGGCGACTTTTGGCATAGTTCTTGAGGGAGGCACGTGACCGTGGTCGGACCATTACCTAACTTATGTGGTAGGACGGTATTGTGCTTGAAATGGATGAATGCCCCTAAAATTGCCATTGACCGTAATGTATTGGAAATCTTTTGAGTGTTCCTGTAGCAGAACTATAAATGATAAAGACACTTTTTTTAATAGAGAAATTCATTTTCTAACTCTTTACAGCCTATATTACTTCTGAGTCGTTTGAAATAGCCCAATACCTCTAAAAAACGCTTTGATGAATTTCGGCCCTTAGAGCGTAATGTATTTCGAATCTTTTGGGCGGTCCTGTACATAAACTATTCAGTCGAACGGAACCGAAAGGGGAGGTGCACAACTAGATGTTACAACAATCCTAAATATAAAGTTTCAACATTGTACGCCTAACAGTTTTTGAGATATGCGAGTTTAATGAATTTCGACCCATTGAGCGTAATGTATTTCGAATGTTTTGGGCAGTCCTGTAGATAAACTATCCAGTCGAATGGAACCAAAAGGGGAGGTGCACTACTAGATGTTACAACTATCCAAAATATGAAGTTTCGACATTCTACGCCTAATAGCTTTTGAGTTAGGCGAGTTTAATGAATTTCGGCCCATAGAGCGTAATGTATTTCGAATCTTTTGGGCGGTCCTGTACATAAACTATCCATTCGATTGCCACCAAAAGGGGAGGTGCACAACTAGATCATAGAACAATCCTAAATATCAAATCTCAACATTCTACGACCAATAGTTTTTGAGATATGCGAGTTACATACATACGTACGTACGTACGTACAGACGGCATGGAAAAACTGGCCACAGTAGACTCGCCGCTGGTCAAAATGAGTTGCAGACGCGTTAATATGATCGTGCATGCTAACCTACGATAAGATGCATCGAAAAAAATTTTTAAATTAAATTTAGAGGTAGTCAAAATCGGTTTTTTTGTCGAAATTTGGCCCCCAAAATTTTTCGGGATCACATTACTTCCTTATACTACGTACAAGGAAGTAATAATGCAGTTATTAGGGCATTTCAAGCGATGTAGCTTCAGAATTCTCGCCAATTGAGTACATTGATTTAACTTGGGGGAAATCCGCCAAATTTCAGAAAATTGAAATCTTCGCATTTAGTACATCGAGGTAACGATGAATAAAACATGTTATAGTTGATAATTTAAAAAATGCGGCTGTATTAAGGGATTCCACTTTTCAAATAAATGCCTGGCGGTCGAACCATTTCCCATTTTGATTGCTGCTAAGGCAATGCTTCGAATGATTCCCTGAAAAAACTCTTGCAAAATGGCGTATGCTGGCACTTTGGCGAGGCTTAGATTTGAAACTGGATTTTACTTGAGACTGGTATATACGTATAATAAGACTGGTTATAGATAAAAATGAATGTTGGTATGTGTGTAGGAGGTTGAAAAACTCCAGCACCGTTTCACCGATCACCATGAAATTTGGTTCACCTAAGTCTTTTATCACGGAGAAGATTTTTATGCTATCCGTTTTCCTCTAACTTTTCACTAGGTGGCGCAGCAGAACGTCGAATTCTATTCCGTTTAGCCGTTTGCTATGCGAATATCGTCCAACCAATTTCGATGAAATTTGGTACACGCGAATATTAGAACACGGAGAATATTTTTCACTATCCATTTTGCTGTAACTTGCCGCTAAATGGCGCTGCAAAGCATCAACTTCTATACCGTTCGACCGATCGGCATAAAAATTTTTATACTTACACATTTGAGCACGAAGAATATATTCTAACTGCGTTACTTTTGATTTTACTCGCCACTAGATGACACTGCAATGCATTATTATTTTAACTCACCACTAGATGACGCTGCAGCAGGCCAAATTTTTGACCATTCAAACGGTGGCTATGAAAATCAGTATACATAGCTATTTGAACAATGAGAATATTTTGGCGTTATCCATTTTGCTATAACTCTCCACATGACGGCGCTGTAGCAAATCATTACTTTAATTAACCACTAGATGGCCCTGCAGTGTATCACTTCTTGACTGTGCGAATGATCGCTATGAAAATAGGTATACATAGATATTTGAACACGGGGAAGAGTTTGGCACGATCCATTTTCCTATAACTTGACACTAGATGTCGCGTCAACACATGAACTTCAAGACTATTCAGCCGATCGTCATGAAAATTCGGATACATCGATATCTGAATGCGAAGAATATTTTTGCCGTATCCGTTTTGCTAAAACTCGCCACTAGATTGTGCTACGCCGCATCGCCTTCTGCACCGTAAAAACGATTGCCTTGAAATTCAGTATGCATGATTATTGAACACAATATAACGCGATATCCATTTTGCTATATCTCTTTATTACAATAAATAGTAATCACAACAAATATTAATATCAAAAAGTCCATTCATTCCCGTGCGAAGAACGGGTACTTCAGCTAGTAATGACATAAATTTACTGACTCTAACATGCGTCTTAAGATAGAAAAGCTCGCTCACAAAGTAAACAGAAATTATATTACTTCCAATAAATTAAAATATGTGAAAAATGAATATCTTTTTAATACAATGAGACTTTTTCCAAAAATGGATTGCGAGAAACATAGGATTATTAGTGTTACGTTTGTATTTTTAAATCTTTTTTTCTCTTTTAAAGTGAATACTTGACAATAAATCTGTATTTTAAAAGAGGTTTTAAAAAACTAAATTTTGTAAATAATAAAAAAGTCTAAGCTTGGTTGCAGAATGTATGAGCGTTAATTTAGTACAGAAATACTAGTTGCATAGCCCGGGCTATCTCTAACTTAAGCCGTATCTGTAGTGGAATGATAGGATAACATATTAGCTATTTTTTTTTTTAACCTGTTACGTTTTCGACTGTTTTTCGTAACTGGGATACTTTATTACAGATTCATACAGTTCACTAAAACACAAAAATCGCTTTCATGGGCCTTTTTTTAAAGGGGGTGGTACATTTTCAAAATTGTTATCCCCCGCCCCTCCCCCTTTATATTTATGTAGAAAATGGTTTATGCATTTGCTGCATAAACCATTTTCTACATAAAATATGCTCATTTGTATTATAAATTTGTGCAAACTCGCAAAATCTTATGAAAATTTTTATAAGATTCGACACCTGTAGTTCATATAAAATGAGTGACCATGTATCATGTCACTAAATTCCATTTCACACGTTGCAGTCGTTAATACGTGATGCGCAAAAAAATAGATGCACATTTTGAATCGATTTTTGCAAAATCTCATCTAATTAAACATTTTTAAATTCGACACCTACAATTAAATTGAATGACCACCTATCATGCACTTAATTTAATTTCATTTGCTTTTGTCGTTATTATGTGACGGACGAACAAATATTTACGCATTTTGAAAAAATCTTGGCAAAATCTCAAAATCGAATAAAAATTTTTTTTTAATTCGGCGTCTGTAGTTTAAGTTGAGTGACCAATTATCATGTCACCCAATTTCATTTCATTCGCTTTAGTCGTTATTACGTGATAAGCGAACAAAGATTTGCGCAGTTTGAAACGATTTTCGCGAAATCTCAAGATTTTATCAAAAATTTTTAAAAATTCAAAGCCTTTAGTTTAAGTTGAGTGACCATCTATCATGTCACCCAATTTCATTTCATTCACTCCAGTCATTTTTACGTCATGCGCGTACAAAAAAACAAAAAAACAAAAAGAGAGAGAGAGTCACGGACATAAACACAGAGAGACAAACTTTTTTTTGACGGTCGTACTGGATTCCCGGGTGCTTGAAACGGATAGAAATCGTAAAATTTTTGAATTTCAAGCAATTATTCAAAGTTAATTATTTTGTCTGAAAGTAAGATTTCAGACAAAAGTCTAAGATATTTTATGAGACTGTATTCATCACATTTAAAAAGTTTTTTAAAAAATGTAAAGGATACAAATTATTTTGCGATGATTGACGAATGTTACCTTTCAAAAATCCGTCATTAGTGGCTCAAGTACGAAACTGAAAATGGGGAAGTTAAGTCAAAATCTAAATCGATTCTAAAAAAAAAAAAATAGTATTTGATCGGCGGCCCTAGGCAACCGTCTGGGTTCGTCCAATGGAAAACCCGGCCCTGCGACTATATTTTTAAACTATAGTCGCAGAGATTACTAAATATATAACGGACCAGTAGAATACAAAATTTTCGGTCCATCGAGCCAGTAACGTTTTATTCACATTTTTTTCTTGCAAATTTTCCTCATTTGTTTCCCACAATACTTTCCATCTAATTTGACCGTTACCATGCCATATGATTTGAGCTATTTAATAGCTTTATAATAGGTATTTTACATTGTTTAGTTCAACTCTTGGCAGAAATTAATATAGATTGGTCATATAATTTCTTTTGCTTAGCAATTTTTTAAAGACATAGATACGTGTACGGACCAAGGAAGTTGTGGAGTCACTGGTTCTTTGAGCCACTGACTAAATATTCTAATTTCTACCCCTGCCTATGTATATGTATGTGCGTGTGCGTGTAAGGTACGTGCGTATCATAATTCTTAAAACGAATAAACAACCCTTAACTACACAGTTAATTGTATCTTTTAGATCATTTACTGGGCCGAGTGGATAAAATATTTTTTTCCAGATTACATAGTTTATAATCTTTTTTACACAAATAAATCGTCTGCATGTATATAAAAATGGCTGTGTACACAAAACGAAATCTTTCAAATGCCAAAGTTTCTGGGTGTTTCCAGAAGAGTATGAAATTCGATTTGGGTATATAATAAAAACTGCATATGAAGTTATTTATTTTAGGGGGACAAAGATGAACTATATTGAGTGTAGCTATATTTTCGTCAAATGTTTTTTTCCAGCGCCCGTTGTAACTGCCAACGGGCTTTGACTTCTAGTTATGACGGAGTTAAAGATATTATCAAAACGAACTTATATTTAGCAAGTACATGTGCTTCAGAAATAAAAATCAACTTTTGGTTTATTATTATTATTATTATTATTATTTAATTATTTCTGTATTTTGTGCGCATGTAAGCAAGCAATCTTGTCGAACCGTAGCAGTAGATCCTTCAGATTTTGGATTGAAGTGCTGCCATCTGCAGAATAAAATCAAAAACTCAACAAACACATTTCAGATGGATTAGTGGAAAAGACTGTTAATCATTGGGAAAACGGTAATACAGTGAACGCTCGTTAACTAGAACTCAAAGGTTCTCAGTAAAAAGTTCGTGTTACCCGTTGTGTTAGATTTTAAATAAATACTTACAGTTAGTGTACGAAACATAGTTAAACTGAGTTTCAACGATAATGAAAAGATTAGATAATTATTTGACTGTAACGAGTTACTCTGCTTGTGCGCATTGTTCTATGGACAAGTCCAGTGGCACAGAATATTTTGACGTTATAAGAAAGTCATATCTATAATAGAGTTCACTATAACCGAGTTCAGCAGAATTTGTAGCCCAGCCTCCCCAAACTAAAATCATGGGCGCGCCACTGATGCATGCAATGTGTATTTTCTCCTATGTGTATATTCTCCGTTAACCAAGGAAAAATAGTTTTCTTTCGTCAAATTTTTAGCTCGAATTAAGCGAAGTGATAAAAGTTTAGTTCGAGTTAATGCCATATTTTTTTAACATTAATTCTATAGAATTGAATTCTCAAAATTTTGTGAAAGGTTTAGTGAAGGAAAGTAGATGTAATTTCGGACGTTCCTCAGATCCTTTTTTTTGGAGATAGACTTGAACCCAGATGTAATAGAGAATTTTCCCCGTTTCCTGTGTTGGGAGGAGGGAAATCCTGAAAAACTGTAAACATATTGACATTTAAAAAAAAAAAAAAAAAAAAAAAAATGTCATTCGTAGAAGTGGAAACTTCTTCTCAAGCTTACTAAAATTTATATTCATGCAGTTAAACAGGTTTTCACACATTATTGTATTTATATTAACAAAAAATAAACATTTATGAACGTTTATTCACATTTTCATACATTTGAAATTCTTTGTTTAAAAAAAAAAATGATTTTTTAAGGCTGCAAGGGTATTGCACATTTATTTATGCCATTCTCACAATTTCACATATTTTTGTACGTTTGTACACATTTTAACGCAATTTTTACTGGGTTAACACTAAAAATTTTTGATTTTCTAAATTTAATTACATTTCAAATTTCGCGCTCGATTTGTGAGCACAGTTAAAATTTAAAAAGAGAGAGGGAGTGCGAGCACAGGCCGCAACGTGACACAGCTGGTATATACGTATGGTATATATCAGCGATACACATTTTCTCCACGCGTTTGATTTTGTTCGATTTAATTAATAATTATGTATATGAATTTATTAATCATCAATAATTATGTACTTACTTTTTAATCACTAGTAATTCAATGTATGACGAATTTATAATTCAAATTCAAATGCACTGTAGTATAGCACTTATAATTCAAATAATGTACAGTATAGAATTATTAACACACTCCACATTATCAAATTAACTTTATTGCACAATAACTATATAGCTATCCAAATTAAGTACAATTTTTTAAATAAATAATCGAAAAATATGACACCTACCCAACTAGAAAAAAAATGCCTTTTTTTTTGCAAAAACATCTAGATTGTACACAATTTGTACATAAAAAGTGGATATGTTTGAACGTATACACTTGTGCAAATTATATTCAGTTTTTATGCAAACAAAAATTTCCGCATTTTGAAACAATTTTCAGAAATATCTCAAAATGTAATCAAAAAAATTTTTTTTTATATCCGATGCCTGTAACTTAAGTTGAGTGATCACCTATCATGTCACCAAATTTCATTTCTTTCGCTTTAGTGGTTATTATGTGATGTGCGAACAAAAATTTACGCAGTTTGAAACAATTTTCAGAAAATCTCAAAATCTAATGATTTTTTTTTTTTTTTAATTCGACGCCTATAGTTTAAGTTGAGTGATCACCTATCTTCTCCCCAAATTTTATTTTATTCGATTCAGTCAGTTTTACGTGATGTGCGAATCAAAAAAAGTCACTGACAGTAACGACAGAATCACTGACAGACAAACTTTTTTTACAGTAGAAATCGCCAAAATTTTCGATACCAAGTAGTGTACGGCAAAGTCTAATTTTATTTATTTAGGTACATAAAAGTTCCCATTCCGAAATTGAAACAACAATCACTTCAAATTTTAGTCATTTCATCCCGAGTCGAGCCCGTCAGAACGCTCACCTACCACGCCTTGGGTCTACGGCTCGATACCATTCGCGGAAGCTAGAAGGACACAGTTAAAAGTAACTTCAAGTTCTTCCTTTTGATAACAGGCGGCAGCTCTAAAATTCAAAGGAAGGAGAAAAAATCTCAGCAGGCAGGAGACGACTTAGCTATGACGTCACAATCCACTTTTTCTCCATACGTATCTGAACGTGACGGTCACGCGAATTCAGTGATTTTTCTCCATCCCAAAAGTGCCGAACGCGTCTAAAGAAGTTTTCACTTCAAAAAATTAACATTGTGCTGTCTTGTTTATTTATATGTATGTGTATTTAAAAAAAAATTCTTGTTGTCCTTTGTTTATATGCACATTTATGTGGGTTTCTTATTTTTATTTTTATTTCATTTTTGTTCTTGCTGTTGTTATGGTGACTGTTTTTTTTTTTTTTTTTTGTTGTACTGTTTTTTGTTCTTATGCATGTTTCCTTTTTTGTGCCATTTTCCCCTTTTTATTTTTATTTTTTGTTTATTTTTCCTGTATTCTTTGTATTTTTCTATATTTTACCTTTTTATCTACCTTTCTTCTCCCCTCCCCTTTCTCTTTCTCTTCCCTTTCCCTGGTTTCTTTCTTTTCAGTTCCTCTCTTTTGGCAACGACTTATTCGTCGCTTGTTTTCTGTTTGCTTTCTTTTCAGTTCCCCGTTCCTATCTTTAGGTTATTGTCACTGAGGAAGGGCAAAAATGTTTTTCCTTGAAACAGCTGTTAATATATGGCTGTTCAAGTAAACTTTATGGTGGTATTTTACAAAGTTTTTTATTATTTTATCGTACTGTTGTGTTTGGCGTTAACGTAAACCGTTTTTTACTAGCAGCCATAATTAATTATCATTTAGACAACGTGCCGAAACACCAATGGGGGTAAGACTTAAAATTAAAAGAATCTATGTATGCGGATAATTTTCCAGCGAATGAAATTAGATTGATGAATTTGACCGTTGCCTACGTAATACTACACAAGGCCGGGAAATGCGGCTTTCAAAACTGGGGAAAATGTAGATGGCGCTTTTCGGTCCTTTAACAACTCATCGTTGCCTTGTTATTCCATTAGAGCTATCTTTATATTCCTCGTATTTTTAGATTGGTACTTATGTAGTATCCCGACGGACCACCAAGACGATCGATTTTTCGCCAAGACAAACGCTGGAGCATATTTGACGAAAAAATAGTTTGGCGGGAATGACCGCAGGGATAATTTACGAAAGTAGCTTTAGATTTCTTTATATTTCTTTATAATTTTAAATCCGCATCGGTTTACGACGCAAACCGATATGGATGTCAAAGTATGTATCGCATTCATTAAATTTCATGTTATCTACCTATATAAAATATGTTCTCACTGATTAACTTATTCGAACACATGAACGACCAGTCAAAGCTATTGGAGCTACAAATATGAAATTTTAAGAGCTTATTCATTTTGTCCTTATTTCCTTGGCGAGAAATAGACCGCCACTTATCTTTTAAAATGGGATCTTTTGGAAAACGGTGAAATCCGGTATTTTCTTTTAAAGAGCAATCAGAATAAGTGCAATATGGTACACAGCAGTACACCATTTTCGCCTAATTATTTTTGCGTACAATGTAATTATGTATAAGTACGATATGAAATAATAACAAATATAATAAGGTAAATGTTTAAACATGTTTAAACGTCCCGAAAACTCATTGTTTACATTCAAACAGCCAGAAAACACAAACGTTGAAGGGTCATAAGAGCGCCCCCAACGGTCATTTTACTGAACTAAGTTTTCGCCCGTTTTATTGCTGAAAAACACGACCTTTTCCCGGCCTTGTGTAATTATTACGTAGGCGACGATTTGACACATCTACTGGGGTACTGGGGAATGTCGAGATATGGTTAAGGCTAAATTTGAGTTTTAGAAGCATAATACAAGCTATTAATGAGCCGTGTATTCTAAATTTTTCTGCTAAAAGTTATACGGAAGTTGTATCAGCAGGGGCGTAGCCAAGGGGGGGGTGGTTAGGGGGGGTCATAACATCCCCCCCATGAGGAATTTTTTTCCATACAAAATGTATATTCTTCACTCCCTTATCACACACATGCATGCATATACGTGAGTTTCAGTAGTCGTAACCCCCCCCCAAGAAAAATTTCTGGCTACGCCCCTGTGTATCAGTGTTGGGATTGAAATGGGACTTGTTTAGTAATACTTTGAGTTGTGAGATAAAAGTTGAGGAAAATACTATATTGATAAAGATCTGTTCTTTCCACACTCAGCAAAAATTTTTAATCCTATCGAGCTCACTAGTCCAGCTACTCTCACTCCTAAACTGATTTTGCAGGAGTGCTAAAAGCTTCTTTATTGGTCATCAGAACTAAAACAGTTGAAAGAGATTAGGGTACTTACGTATTATCCCGGCGGTCCGCCAAGAGGAGCGATTTCTCGCAAGATAAATGCCGGACGCATGAAATTATTAATGGTTTCGAATGCGATTGGCAACAGTTTGCCAGCACATTTGACGAAAAAATAGTTTGGCGGAAATGACTGCCGGGATAATACGTAAGTACCGAGATTAGAATCACTCGACAGATCTCTAAAATCGATTTTAAAAAATACCACCTTGTGTATGTATTCTCGGATCCAAGCTGGGATACAGATGCGACTTTGCATTTTCCTTAGCCCTTTCTAAGGCCGTGGTAAGAATACTTACCACCTACGGTCTGTTGGCTACAGAATCACGGTTGGCTACGGAATTCTATCAATGTGAACGCCCATGCACAGGCGAGAGAGGGGATCATCTTATATTATAGTTCTATTATATGAGAATAAAGCATTTTATAAAGGTGAGCAAGGACCATCAGTGTAACAGATTTTAAAGAGGGACCCATTGCAGGGGACGGACCCTCTGATTAATTTATTTACTATTAATTTATTTAAACAGGTAGTGTGCGGGACGGACAACAACATTTAATATATCATTTTATTTAGAAAACACTCAATGGTGGGACTAGAGCAGGGGTTCCCAACTTATAAATGTTCGAGGGCCACAATTGATTTTACCTGCCCAGAGGCGGGCCGCAACGAAATCAGGTCCTTATTCAAGTTATTTTAGGGTTTAGGGATATTAAAGACATTGATCAAAAACTGGCTAACTTCCACCAAATTATAAAAGAACAAGTATTAAATTACGATTCAAGAAAACGTAAATAATTTTAAACGTTGTCATCTATGATTGGACAGAGGAATTAACAACCAAGCCCATAGCCAGAGCGAGTGGTGAGCTAACTACCATACAATATGAAAGGGCAAAATTACTAAAATTTAAATGAAATCTCTAAATTTACAAGAGGGGGAAAAATAACGTAAAAGCACACAGAATCGGAGATCTGTCCCCTGCAACTCCAAAAGAAGGAATGGTTACATGAAGCTCCCAGTGCTTGGGAGGTCAACTTCCTCTCGACTCGACTACTGTGGGACCGTATACGCTAATAGTTGCTGGTGCGCGTAAAATCTGTAGTAGCTACAATGTCCTCCAAGTTGTTAAACGATACCTCTGGGGGGTGCTGATTTCAGGGGGTTGGTCCCTCTTCTGGAATTGGTTCAAAATTAGGAGACCACGGGCTAAATTGTACTTCCTCCCACTGGGGCCCTAAAAATGGAAGGCACACCGCACACCCCCTCTGCCCATCGCCTCTCTACCTAGGGGGATCTGGCAACGCCATTTGCGGTTGTCAGGGGGCACCAGAAACAACAACAACAAACAACACATCAAACTCTGTTGTTAAGAGTCTCGGAAGATTTAGTAAAGAAAAATCTGAGAGGCGGCTGCTATCCTTGAGTAAAGTAAGTCTACGGAAGCGAGTGTAGGTGTGTAATAGAGCACATGTGGACGTACTCAATTTCACGGAAACAAAGGAAATTCCAATTTATTCGCAAATGAAAAGAGTTTGAAATGACGTGAATTTTCACAAAAAATTCTTTTCTTAAATAAGAGCATCTAATTTGATGCTGCTAATTATTTTACCAGAAAGATTCGAGGGCCGCATGCAGCCCGCCAGTTGGAAACCACTGGACTAGAGTGATCCAGATCCTTTCTAAAAATTACTACAGGGTAAGCCACATATTTCAACAGAGAATATATGGTAAAAAGCAATTTTAAAAGCAGTTCAGGCAAGCATATATTTTTAATGATGAAAAAAGTCTAAGAAGTCCAAGTATCACGACAAGTTTTATATTTATGGGAAAAAAAGATAGCGCCCCTTGTTTGACATCTGACATCACCATATATCGGCAGTAAATTTTCGCTCCTGCACCACTCCAAATTCCATCGTTGTCATTTATTTCACTTGAATAAGCATTTTCTGTCGTCTGACAAAGTGATCGAATTCTGGGAGGGAAAGCGTTCGTTTCGGAGAGGATTGTTCCCCTTTCGTTTGAATCAGGACCTTAAATAAGTTTAGATGAATTAACGAAAATAAAACAATGAAAATGCTCAAATGGAAAATATTCAAAACGAAAATCATATATTCTAATGTAATCCATAAAGATATTGAAAAGTAAATTAAAGTATAGCATACTTATTGCGACCATATTTCTAGAGGAAAACTTGGGGACACTAGAAAATATTTTTGGGGACTTATTCGAGGACACCACATATTACCACGTACACCCTCCAAAAAAAAGTATTTGAGTAAGAGATAAATTTCCTATTTTAGATTTGCGAATAATAATTGAGTTTTTGAAAACGTAAACCCTCCAAAAAAGTATTCGAGTAAGAGATAAATTTCCTACGTTGGTTTCGTATATTAAAGACTATTTATCATAGAATATGAATTAGACTATGTATAAATATGACTTTCCATATTTCTGTAAAGTTGTGCGTTTTTCAAAAACTCAATTATTATTCGCAAATCTAAAATAAGAGATTTATCTCTTACTCGAATACTTTTTTTGGAGGGTGTACGTTTTGAACTTTTTTTGGAGGGTGTACAACTTGACGGAAATATGGAAAGTCATATTTATACATAGCCTAATTTATATTCTATGATAAATAATTTTTAATATACGAAGCCAAGGTAGGAAATTTTTACTTGAATACTTTTTTGGAGGAAGTATACCAGTATACCCATACTTTAAATCTTGACTGACTTTGATACTTAACCCATTTATGCCTAGCGTCCCTTTTTTGGGACGGCATTTTCGCTATTAGTCGAAAACGTTATTTATTTTTCCTAGCCTTTATTCATGAGTATTGAGCCTCAACTCTACAAAATATTTTAACATGACCAAGTAGGATGTTCATATTTCGATTTTATGCATAATGCTTTTAAAAGAAATCATCCCTTGTTCAAGAAGTTGACATCAGAAATTTATCTATTATTTCTGTTATCAGTAAAAATCAAAGAAAGTCGCAAAAATATCCAGGTACAAATGGGTTAAAAATGAACTCTAATAGCTTTTCATATTAATGTATTCTTATTTCTAATAAATTAATGGAAGTATTTCATTAATTTATAAATATTTATTTAAACCATAAATATGAAAGGAATATGATGTTGAAATATTAGAATTTATTCAAAATTTAACTCTTGGGATAGTATTTGTACTTTTCAGAAACAGGGATTAATCATTAACGAAACTGAAATGGGAAATTTGGCTCATAGTCGGATATTTTATTGAATGTCTGTACACACTACACACACAATGACAACAAATGCTTTCGGAGATCGAATAATTTCATTGTTTCTCTGAGTAGAAGGCGCTTTTAGTAGTTTTATTAGCACCTGAGAGTGCTATTTCTTTCAATCAAGGGTTTTTTTGTCTACGCGAGCGCGTCGAGTCACTGTTAAATTTTAAACTCGCATATCTCAAAAACTATTAGGCGTAGAATGTCGAAACTTTATATTTAGGATTGTTGTAACATCTAGTTATCCACCTCCTCTTTCGGTTCCATTCGACTGGATAGTTTATCTACAGGACCGCACAAAAGATTCGAAATACATTACGCTCTATGGGCCGAAATTCATTAAACTCGCATATCTCAAAAACTATTAGGCGTAGAATGTTGAAACTTTATATTTAGGATTTTTGTAACATCTAGTTGTGCACCTCCCCTTTCGGTTCCATTCGACTGGATAGTTTATCTACAGGACCGCCCAAAAGATTCGAAATATATTACGCTCTATGGGCCGAAATTCATCAAAGCGTTTTTTAGAGGTATTGGGCTATTTCAAACGACTCAGAAGTGATATATGCTGTTAAGAGTTACAAAATGAATTTCTCCATTAAAAGAATTGTCTTTATCATTTATAGTTCTGCTACAGGATCACTCAAAAGATTTCCAATACATTACGGTCAATTTTAGGGGCATTTACCCATTTCAAGCACAATACCGTCCTACCATATAAGTTGACGTTATTTTATACGTATGTAAAATTATCAAATGAAACAAACAATTTTGCAAATTTTTATACAATTCCAATTTTAACGATCATTAAATTCATCGGAAATAATCCTCGCTTGTTAACTTTGCTTATTATTTTTTTAATGAATTTTACATATATTTTTATGTAAACTATTATTTTTTTAAACATACTTCAAGTTTGCAATATATATAAAGCTTTGGTTTAATAAAATTTAATTAACTTTTACATAAGGGATGAGGGCTCCTCACGTCGTGTTCGTTTTCTTAAAATAAATTTAATGAGGCAAACAAATACAATTCTAAAGATGTAGTATCTCACGAAAGCAGGGCCCGATTATGAGCATCAGGGGCCTGGGGCATTGATGGATTTGGGAGCCCCATCTATGAAATTTGTTTTACTTTACATAAAATTTTGATATAAAAAAGAATATTTCAGAACAACATTTGAAATTGGGGCCCTGGGCAAAGTCCCTATTTGCCCATTCGATAATAAAGCCCTGCACGAAAGTAACATAAATATAATAAAGTCAATAAAAAACACAGAAATATTATATTCTGCTCCATATATTCAACTTTTTAAACCAATCATGCAATTAAACAGGTTTAGCTTTTCGAAGAATAATTCTTTTATTTTATTTATTATTTCCCCCCCCCCTTCTTTACGCGAAACATTGGAAAGAGAAATTCTAAAATGAAGGCAATATAAATTAGTTTATTTATTAATAGGTATTTCATTTAATTTTTTGTAACCATGTCCATGTATAAATGTTTTTGGAGTGCTGTAACATAGCTCAAATATAATTTTCACAGTGACCTTTTGTGTGCTAAGCAGATAATATTTTTGCACTTATTTAATTGAACAAACTAGTGTCAGGTTTAACAATATAAAAAAATCTGGAGTGACTCCACTCGACTTTCCAAACACTTACGATTAAGATCATTACCAAGCATTTTTATAAATTTTAATCGATGAATAATTCAAACATATATACCAAATTGAAGCTCAATGGAATGCGCCGTTTAAACGCTAGCGCACTTTCAAGAATTTCCCTCCATAGGCCATAATGTAAAAGAAATCTTCGTCGTAGCCCTGTAGAAAAACTGTAAGTCCTATGCGTACCAAACTCAATACCGGTCTTGCGACGGTGGTTTGCAACATATATACCCAATTAGAGCTCAATCCAATGCCCCGTTTAGGAGCTATCGTGTTCACTCACATACACACACACATACATACATACACCTCGTAAAAATAGCATAAATGAATTCAGAAGACCTCAAAACGTGTCACCAAAATCTCGAAGTCGAATTTTTACTTTCCGAACATGTACCCCTCCAAAAAAAGTATTCGAGCAAGAGAGAAATTTCCTACGTTGGTTTCGTATATTAAAAATTATTTATCATAGAATATGAATTAGGCTATGTATAAATGCGACATTTCGTATTTCCGTAAAGTTGTGCATTTTTCAAAAACTCAATTATTATTCGTAAATCTAATATAGGAAATTTCTCTCTTGCTCGAATACCTTTTTTGGAGGGTGTACCATGTAAGGAAAGTATTGTAATCATGAAAAAAATCGAATTCGAGATTTTGGTGTATTTACACGTTTTGAGGTCTTCTGAATTCATTTATGCTATTTTTACGAGATGTGTGTGTGTGTGTGTGTGTGGGCGCCGGCAGAATATTTCCCAGGGGGGGCAAAGACTACTCCAGGGGGAAGCAAAGACTACTCAAGGGGGGGGGGTAAAGACTACTTCAACGTATGGTTACCATGTTGGAAAGAGCAAAAAGCAGGGGAAAACACTGCATACAAAAATCCAGGGGGGGCATTTACCCCCCTTGCCCTATGCTGCCGGCGCCCTGTTTGTGTGTATGTGAGTGAACACGATAGCTCCTGAACGGGGCATTCGATTGAGCTCAAATTCGGTGTATATGTTATAAACCACCGTCGCAAGACCGGTATTGATTTGGCGTGTATAGACTTTTAGTTTTCTACAGGACTACGACAAAGATTTCTTTTACATTATGGGAGGAAATTCTTGAAAGTGCGCTAGCGTTAAAACGGTACATTCGATTGAGCTCAAATTGGGATACATGTTATAAACCACTATCGTAAGACCGGTATTGATTTTGGTGTGTATAGGACTTAGTTTCTCTACAGGGCTACGACAAAGATTTCTTTTACATTTTAAATTTTCACTTTGCATTGCGCTAGTTACAAGTACAGTTGCACACATTTAAGTAAATTTTAAAAATGTTTCCCCTAATACAACACATTCTCATAACATTTTTCTTTTTTAAGTTTTATGAGCACTTTGTCCTATGGCGTGAAATGGTAAAATGAGTAAGTATTCTTATAGATAAATTGTCATATTTAAAGAATATTAAGCAAAATACTAAATAAACAATGACGTTATTTTATATATTTTGCAGCACTTATATTTAAGTAATTAGCATTTCATTTGTTCTATTCATACATTTAAAACATCGAAAATTGGTTCTCAGAATTCAGTATCATCAGTATTGTCACCAGTCATTCAAGGATTCTGACCTACCGTGCGGCTGTCGATCTGGAGCTTTGGTCGGTTTTCTCTAGATGTCACGTGAATAAGCGTTTGAACCCCTTAGAAATTTTGCCGCCTGAGACATCCCTTAGACAGATTATCCCAAGTGTAGTGTTTGCCTTAAATACACAATGCAATACAATGTATCCATTCATTTTACTATCAAATGACCAAAGAGAATATGGCACTGCGAAATATTCATAAAAGTACTGTATGATCTGTTTTGCATAAATGTTATCGGTTATGTACTAGTAGAGTTCAGCCATTATAAGAACGGACTAAGGTATCCTCCTCCATTTTTCCAAGCACATATACTTCTTCAGAAAAAAAAGGTACTATACAATTACCAATATATCAAATTAACTATATTGTTTTACTAAACAAGAACAAGGGTCGCTGATCATACTGCAATACAATAAAATAAAAGGCAAGTCGTTTCGAAATAGTACCCTACACTTTTGAGTACCATCTCTTATCTTCCATATGACAGTAAATCAACATTAAATGAGTACTAATGAATTGAAAGTTTAAATTTTATTAAAATGTAAATATGTAACCATAGGAAGTCGGGAAAAAACGCACAATATTGAAGGGGTTATTTTTTTAGATGAGCAGGGGGGGGGGGCGTGAAATAAAAAAATGTAAGGCAGGAGTGGGCACACGAAAGGGCGCAAACAGAAGTACTTTCATGTATTTTGTATTTATCTCCATTGAAAATTGACATTCAGGTAATTTTCCAAGGACAGTTGTCTGATTTATAAGTGCACAGTATGCACAGTAGCCCCATTGCCCCTAGGTTTTGGTGAAGTGAAATTTTTTTAAGCATTTGAATTTTTTTGTATCCGTTTTGCAGTAAAATGTTTCATACTCTGAAAGCCCCCCCCCCCCCCCAGTAGAAACATTAGTATTTTCACTTAAATCCTGGTTTCAAATCAAATTTGTAGAAGAGTGGGGTGAAGGCGCTTTTTCCAGCTTCACATTAAAAACATAAAGAATGTAGGAAAAACTCTAACGGAAAAAACGCCAACCAGAAAAAAAAAACTAATCCTCCCTTCACCCCCCCCCTTTAAACCAATAATTTTTACTTAAATATTGTACATGAACTTATTTCGTTGTTCAGTAAATATGATAATATATTTAATCAAATATTGGCTTGCCCCAAATTCTTTTGTTTTTGAGTAAAGGAGGTGCTTTTGTAATTTCAGAGCATTCAATTTTAATCTATTATCATATTAATCACAAAAATTTAAAACCAAGCCACATGTCAAGATCATGAAGGTCATAAAAGGGAGGAAAGGAGGGGAGGGAAATCTTCCCTTCTTTTTCCTGGAAAAAAGGAAAGATTCCTCCAACAAAAGATACTATGACCGTCGGAAATAGTGTACGGTCAAGCAATTTCTTTGAGGTTGATTCCTGTTCAACTCACAAAATACATGTACTGTACAAACATTTTACATTTAAGAATATTATACCCAGTAAAAACATTTAAAAGCTATGTGATAATAAATATTTTATCACATTTTTTATATCAGCTATTCTATCTAGAAAGATACATCCTTTTATTGAGATTTTTTTAAACAAAATATTCAAAATTATATAAATGAAAATTTTTAAAAGCTGAATAGAAACTGAATTGACTTCAAACGATTTATTTAAATTTTAATGAAACTTAAAATCATAATAATTTCATTTTTTTTCTCTAAAATATTTAAATCATTTTTATTTCCTAGTTTTGTGGAACTTCTAAATAGTGATGAATTATATATAAATGACAATAAAACATTCAAACTAATATCAAAATATTCAGAAGCCATGTGCCTCAGATTAACTAAAATCTTAAAGGTAATATGATATATTCTCTTGAAAATAATAAAATAAAGAAATAATTTAATTACTGAATTATTAATTTAATTAACTGATTGTTCAATTTGTGTGTATTCTTAGGACAAAGTCCTAGTCATTCGGTAACAAATTATAACATTTTCGAAAATTTTAAATACCATCTCTCACCTAACAGGCAATCCTAAAAAAAGAATATAAGACTCTACAGATTTAACATGCACGTTCTCTGTAATATATTACCACCTTTAGTCTGATTCGTAATCAGTTATGGATTATTATTACTGGTTTTCTTTTTATAAGTGCAAGAGTTTACTCTGATTCATGGTAATTTATCATTTAACTCTTTGGTTTTAAATAATAATTCTTAAAAATAAAGGATTTATAAGTATACCGTTACCGGGTGATTCAAAATAGATGTTAAGGCAATTATTTTTTAAACCGTAAGTGATCGAAACATACTTCCAATTAGAAAAGTTCGTCAAATTAAGACTAGCTTTCAGATATGGCATTTTTTTACTAGGGGTTGTGTACATTTAAAATACGAAATTTAGTTTTTATACGGTCCCTCTTTCTTACCTTTTATATTTAGAAGAATGTTGCTCTTTGTCTAAGAAAATTAATGAAACAAATCCCGTGTCTCTAAGTGAAATAGTTAGCGAGAAAATTAATTTTGAAAATGATGACTTATACCACTTTACCTACGGTGTTGGCGTCAGTTTTCAGTCAGTTTTAATATAAATTTTAAAAATAGAAATTGCGGACGAAATTCGTTTTCTTTGGTCTAAATAAACATACAATTTTAAATAAATTATTGGTGAATTATTAGTACGGACATTTAAATATAGATGGCAGCACTACAGAACGGGCCGAATAGCCTGTAAGCTATCCGCACCGGTCGGTCCGGATAGCAACGGCTATATAAGTTAGGTAATGATCCGACCACGGTCACGTGCCTCCTTCAAGAACTACGTCAAAAGTCGCCAAGCTTGGCGACTTTTGTACGTGCGTATGTACGTGCGTATGTATTTAACTCTCAAATCTCAAAAAATTTTAGTCGTAGAATGATGAAATTTCATACATAAGATTGTTGTAATATGTAGTTGTGCATCTGGATTTTTGGTTCCAATCTACTGGAGAGTTTATTTACAGGACCACCGAAAAAAATTTCCATACTTTAATGTCTAAGGACATCTTTAATATAATTTAACTGTAGACAGTCATTGTTTGGTCCATGCCCAAAATCTCGCCGTCTGTTGCCGACCTTAGCGAGTTTTTCCAAAATATCGCCAAATTTGGCGACAGTCAGTCTTTGGGTCCATGCCCAAAATATCGCCATTTGTCATCGTTCTGGGCGAGTTTTGACGATATATCGCCAAATTTGGCGATAGTCTGACGGTGACGGTGGTTTCAGTTAGGTTGACAGACGTGCGATGAGACCCGCTTCACGTTTCACCTGCCTCTTATTTCCAAGGACATAACCACTGTGCCATGTTGAAGCATACTTCATACTTGGAACCGACATATGAAATCTTGGTGGTTTTGTGTGTGTGAGAGAGTAAAAGCACACTCAAGTGCGTAAATAAAATCTGGAAGAATTTCAGATTTTTTGCTAAATATTTTGTAGTTTTTAAAATGAAAAACATTTTCAGCCGCATTAAAATAGTTCAATTTTTATATTAGCAACGGATTAAAATACCACTTATAATATTAATAATAATGAATTTCTCAGTTTTTTTTTTATTCCTTCAGTTTTTTCTAAAAGAAATGAACCAAACGGAAACTTTCAGGGGAAAAGTACAAATTTTTAAATTTGGGGACTTTTCGTGTCCCCAAGAAGTTAAAGTATTTTTGAGGACAAAATGAAAAAAAAATCTATATTTCGGGACTGTCCTCGAATTTCGAGGACGTATGGTCACCTTAAGCATACTACTAAACTGTATACGCTTCAGACTCGGAATAAGTACAAACTCAGACATCCAAGAGGAAAGAGCAATTATCAGAAACAACCGTATGCTGAAACTGGTCTCTCCCGCTCTCCACTTCATGAATAGAGATCACTACCTTTATGTGACGCCGCCATGGACGTCACCGACGTCACCCATACCAAAATGTTGAGAATGTACGCTTATAGGAGGAGCTTACCAAATCGGGTCGGTAGGGAAAACAGCCGATAGAGAAAAAGAACTTTTTTCGTTCATTTTACTTTCGAATTTTGCTACGGCGAGTTTGTGCAGCGCTTTGAGTCGCATTGTTTACTGCACAGTTCTGCGGCCTCTGTTTTCACGTCTATGTCAAAATTTTGATTTAGTGAATAGGGATTAATTGAAACTATCCTTAAGTATTTTTTATTCTAATCAGAATTCAGTTGATCGCAAATCCACAAAATGACGGGGAAAACTGAATTTTCGTGAGTATATGAATTTATTTTGATATTTTACATATGAAGCTTTGACATATAGCGTAGATTTTCATTTGGGCGAGGGGACGGCCGGTATTTTAAATCAATATTCATAACAATAAGATAAAGATTCGAGTTAATGTAAATGTTGTTGTGATTCGAGTTAATGTAAATTTTGTTGTGATTTGAGTTAATGTAAATGTTTTAAAACAGCCCTTTCTTGATAATTTTCTTGCATTTTCGAAAAGTGCCCTTATATATAATTTAATATGATTATTCTATATTGAGTTTTTTACGGCTTTAATGAAATACTTGAAGTCGAATTTTGTATGATGCATGCTTACAAACATGAAAATTCTTCAAAATTTTTTAACACGATCAATGTCTTCTTGCGCTAGTATTATGTCAATTATATATTTTCTGGTTATTTTAAAAGTATCATTGATATCGTCCTATACGTATTTTTTATGTCATTGTGTTTTAAAGATTAGCAGATTAGATTTTATTATTAAATTCTTTTTGACAAATTTTTATCTTTGATAGTTATGCATAGTGACGTATACTAAATGGTGGGGTTCGGAGTTTAATTCTCTCCTATAAAAAAAAAAATTCACATATTTTTACCTTTTATCAAAAATTACGTCTTTTCACTCCCCCTTACCCTTGTTAATGTAACCTGCAGTGGCGCACCCAGGATTTTGGTTTAGGGTGGGCTGAGGTTACAAACACTGTTGAACTCTGTTAAAGTGACCTCGTTATAGTTATAACTCTCCTACAATGCCAAAATATTCATTACCACTTGCCCATAGAACACAAGCCCATTATCAACATAGCTCGTTATAGTCATAAATAATTATCCAATCTTTTCCGTGATGTTGTACCCTGTTTTAACTTTATTTCATACACTAAATACAAGTACTTATTTAAAAACCAACATCCCCCAACTTTTAATTAATCGCACCACATAAAATTAGAACTAATTTGAAGACAATTTTTTAAAATAAAATATTTTAATTCCTTATCGACAATTTCCAATGTTTAAAGTTTTTCGCATCTAACTCTCCAGGTTTAGGAGGAGGGGCTTTAACCCCCATAGCCCCTCCATGGGTGTGCCTATAAACCTGCATATGCCACTGGTGGTTATGAAAGTTACACCTGTAAGCAGGGGGTTCCTGGTGCCCCCTCTGCAAACGTAAAAAGGCACCCCCTTTTATTTCAAACAACAAGTTTTTCTCAGTTTTTGAGTTTGAAATGGTGCCCTGATGTGATGCTTAACATGTCGGGCTGCCTCTGTCTGAATATTATTTAACACCAAACAGTTTGAAGTTTCTGAAGGTGTTTTTTATAGGAAGTAAAATTTCTGGTTATTTCTATATTAAATGTAGATAAGCTGTGTAGAACTCTTAAAAAATCATTTTATTTTAAGATATTTATCCTCATCAGAGTGAATATTGCTATAAAGCTGAAAATTGTTTGTTGTGATGAATATTTAACATAGAGGGTTAGTCTGAAGTGTTGCTTATTTGAATACTCTTCTATAAGTTTTGTGTGTTTAGTTAATGTGAATGTGTGTAGTGTTTATATTCATTTTACTTTTAACTGCATTTGAAATATATGTACAAATGTTTTAATAAGGTGGTTAAATAAGTGTATTGTAGTTTTGGGTTTATTTTTTTGTATATAACTGTGTATGTTTATGTTATGTTTGGCAAGAAAAAAAAAAGTCTCCAAGGTTAGATGTTGGTGACAAAAAAATAAGTCTCAACCTGCTAAACTAACTGCTACTGTAGTAAACTAAACCTGCTCCTGTTTACGAAATATTTTCCTGCATTTTAACAAATTTATCTCAAAATTTCATACTTATAACTGTATATAAAAATCTGTAGTTCCTTTATAGTAGTTGCATAACACTGTTTGCCATCATAAATTTTACCGCTAAGTACTTTTCTGTTAAAAGTATTCTTTTTTTAAAGGTTTTCTTGTTGATAAGCAGCATTTTAGTTTCATCTGCATTTGTTATTTACAGTGCAATAAAAAATTACCTTTTTTGTTATTACTTATTTAAGTTTTCTTTTCAAATTATGCCACTGGGGCACTAAAAAAGCATTATTAATCTGTGTAATAAATCTGCCAATAATGTAATTAAAAATGTGAAAAATTAGGTTATTAAGGGCAGGTATTTTTGACAATTTTTTTTTTCAGAGTTTCTTGGTAATATCCCTCCCCCCTCAAAAAAAATAAAAAATAAAATAAAATAAAAAAAAATCATTACCATTATAGAAAATAATAATTCAGATTAAAAAGACTCTTACCTGGAATATTTAAATCAATAAAAGATAATCCAACTTGGACTTACACACGAAAAAGTAAAAAAAAAAATGGCTGTGGCACATAAACTACTTCAAGAAAAACTATGAAATTTCTCAAACATGTTAGTCAAAATATTAAAAAAAAAAAAACTCCATTGAAAATACTCAAAAAACTACATTGAAAATATTCAAAATGTACTTTCAAAAATTCTTTATGAACCACTGCCTTTCTCGCAAAATTTTAAAACTGTCCCGTTCTGAATCTTCTATCTCTTCAAACTTCAGAATTAAAATGATTTGTTAACTGTATTAGGCATACATTTTTCTAATCCTTGAGTTCAACAGTTAGAACTACAAATTTTTTTCATTTCAAGTTCATCTTTTCCCGGTCCTGGATAAAAGATTTTTATATTGCATAAAAATTGAAAGACTTTTCCACCATCTGTTTTCAAATTATTTAAATGTGTTCTTCTATAAGAATATAATGTCATGAATTGAAAAAAAAACTATTCTTGGGTCTTCTAACTTTTGATTAGCACTTTAAATGTTTTTCATTTTCTAAATCATTAATAGTATTTTTAACATAATTTTTATCTTCAAATTCCCCTTTTGAATGATTAGCTACGTTATGTTTGTGCATTTGGAAAATTATTTCAATTCCTGCATATCGTTTAGCATTATCTGAGCATATAACTGTTTTTTGAATGAACAAAACATTTAATATGCAGTCATAATTAGCGCTTACTTTTAATTTGAATTAAAAAAAAAAAAAGCCTACTTTGTCTTCACGGCAATAAATTCCAAAAATGGGGACAGTACACGATTGATAAATTCTTCGGTACTTATGCATTATCCTGGTGGTCTGCCGAGAGGAGCAACTTCACACCAAGATAAATATTGGGCACATGAAATTATTGAGGATTCGAAATACGATTGGCAACAGTTTGCCAGCACATTTGACGAAAAAATAGTTTTTTCTGGAATGACTGCCAGGATAATATGTAAATACCAATTCTTACTTACAAGATAAGTTACATTAGCTGAAACTGTTTTCCCTGCACCTCCTAGTTTTTTTTGTCTCTTGGGACACTATTACTTTGCTGACTTTTCGAGAAAAACTAAAGTAATTGATTGCCATTCCAGCAGATATACTACTTTCGTTGTGACAACACCTCCATGAATTCATTTGAATTAAGGAAATCAATATAGGCAATTTTAAGACAAAACAAAAAATAATGGAGATAATATCTCGAAAAGAAATCCTTGTTAAAAGAAAAATAATTAATTAATTAAGCAATGGGTCTAAGTTCCAGAGCATTTTATCTTTCTTTTATTCCTACACACAAATCTAAAACCTACATTACACAGTTTATCGGACCATGCTACCATTTCTGAGCCACACAGAGAACAACAACAAAAAAAGCCACTTATTTCTAGAAGGAATAAGCTCAATCTCTGTTAAAAACTCCACTGTTTTTTACATTCTCCAACAGTAGTAAGAATAAAAATATTAAAATTCAGCAACAAAGGATGCATTATGACACAAACTAAACACACTAAAACTAAAAAACTAAATTTAAAATATGATATTTCTTCAGTTAAAAATAATAACAATTCAAATTCCATACTCATACTACCAAAAATTTCTAAAATGCTATAAAACTTTAAACCACTTTGCAAAAAACTTTAAAAATCCCCCCCACACAAACACAATATATGTACTTCACAGCAAACTAAATAGAAATAATTGTGAAACTAAACACTTCAGCTTATATATATCTTTGCTATCACAGTTAACAGTTAAATTATCTGACCAGTGAAATAATTTCCTCACACTTTCACAGTTAACAGTTCAATTCATTGACCAATGAAATAATTTCCGCATGCTAACAGCAACACTACTCCGCAAAGGGCTGCTAAATATTTTAACATGATTGGCAGCATTACCACATCTGTTTATTTATCGTATATGCTGACGACTGAATCAAGCTTGGCGACATGCCCCCTTTAATGGAATTTTCCCCTTAAAAACTATGGATCAGTTTGAGGAAAATGTTATTAGCAATCTCTTTACAAGAATTCCTGTGCTGCTAATGATATTTAATTTTCTTAAACCAGTTTGCAATTTTTTTAAAAATCAGTATTGGGGAATTTATTACGTTGATTAACTTTGTCTAATAATTTGCACTGTGCTACAAATTCAACAGAATGGTAGTTTTATGTCAAATTATACAGTTTAACCTGGTCCTTTGGTCATAATGAAGTCTCAGTAGTTATTGAGAGCTTTTCAGTAAGTCCTATTATCTAAATGTTTTTTTAACTGTTATTTTAAACACTACAGTGAACTGATGAGAAAATGAGTATGTTATAGACTCATCTAGATTTTTTTCTTCTAGTATTTTTGAATGACAGCAATTTTGGCATTCGTGTCAAAAATTTTTCATTATCTCTGCTATTTCTGAGAATTAACCACTGGTCCACTACGAGATATACAGTATTCCTCTTTCTCCTCAGCTGTTTCTAAGAATACACCAGACAACTTCAAGAACCTACCTGTTTTCAAACTACTCTTTGAAAGCTAGTAGACATCCCTACATGCATCTGATGTTCCTCTCATTTCTATCTCCTGGTGCTGTCTTCATATTCATATAGCTATTTCCAACAATACATGACATTTTACCTTCTCTAGTACTTTTAAAAAATTGGTAAAAATGGCAAGTTTCATTTAAGTAAGAAAGCATTTTCAATTGATAAAATAATCAGACATATTGAATTCTTCTGTTTAATTTTTGACTAGTTGTCTTTTTGTGGAATTTAATGATTTATTAGTGAATAAGGGCTCAATGTAAGTTGTAACAATGGTAGATGCCATGAAATTAGCCCAAGTAGCTGCAATGATTAACAGTTCTTGTACCAAGTTTAGCTGTAAGTATAGTATTTAAAATTTCAGTACTTGAGTATTTCTTCCTCAAATATGCATTTTAAGGTTCTGTGAAATTCCATAATGCTTACAAGACAAATGAAGCGTTTGTTTTTCGTATTGCATTATTGGTTAATTTTTGGAATGTGTAGCTGTAGTTTTCCATTATAATAAAAATTTAAGATTTTGCCATGAGCTGAATAGTTTTTGCTGCCATCTTATAAAAGCTCATAGCATTTTTTGTTTCCAGCTTCAAAATCATTTTCCAAACACTGTAGTGAATTGTTTAGTATTGCTTAGTATTTAGTTACTATATCTAACAAAATCGGCATCAAATTCAGAGACCAATAAACCAACATGGTGCCCGGGGCATACATTTGTCATTGGGGGGGGGGGGTCCTTTTCATACATACCCATTCACATAACACCCCTGATTAAAGTACTTCATTGTAAGGCAAGCTTCATGTATAAATTGTTTTTTCCATTAGAAGTATATATTACAGTGTATAATAATAGCTACTCATATTATACACTGCACTAAATAGTTTCACATCTTTTTAAATACGTATAAATTATTCACGTACACAGTACGAAATTTGACTTGCACTCTAATATTTTATGAGATTGTATATACAACATGCGATGCATACAGTGGCGTAGCCAGAAATTTTTCATGGGGGGAGGGTTACGACTGCTTCAACTCATGTATAGGTGTTTGTGATAAGGGAGTGAAGAATATACATTTTGCATGGCAAAAAAATCCTCATGGGGGGTTATGACCCCCCCTAACCCCCCTCCCCCTTCGGCTAACCCCTGGATGCATATAACATAGTATTAATAAAAGGTAACATAATCCCCACCCATTTCCACACATACAATATGTACATATGTGTATATAAAGTTTTTGTACAGTTACAAGTTACGATATGCTCAGAGCAGAGTTAGGAGCACATTATGAACTCTGCAACAGTAACTTTAATTATGACTGATTGGACGACTGGTTGAGGTTAACTGCTCCTGAAGCACTCCTTAGAAAATTCTTTGCACTTGTAGAAAAATGAGATTTTCTTTTGCAAGAATGGAGAACAAAGTACTAATAGAATCTGCAACCCTCTTTAAAAATCTCCATTCATTTATGTTAACCCCTTCTGCCCTGAATTTTGAATAGAGTAGATAAAAAATCAATGAGTTGTTAGATGGGCTGCTTTTCGGACAATATTAAATGCCTTATGGAAGAGGAGTTCTATATTTTGGTACTTTTGGGGGGATTTTTTAACTTTCGGTTCTATTCATATAAAATTCGCGAAATTTTCAGCTCGCGAAATTACCAATGTATCTTCATATTCGCGAAAATTACGGCTTGCTAAAATAAGTGCTTTACAGTAATCTAATTCTGTATAGATGAGAATTGCACTCCATTAAATCCATTCAGCAGAGTTTAAAAAATATTTGAATGCAGCGAAACAAGCAAAATTGTCCAATGCAGAAACTTTTTTCCCTTGTGGCCTGAACTCAGTCTGTCAGATTGGTTTTTAAATGTTAATTGGAATGCAATCATAATTGTATTCCAATTTATTCCAGTCTTTAAAAATAAGTGTGCTATTTAATATTAATGCATTTAACGAAAAAAATTCTATAAATACAATTGTTCGTTAAATGCATTTCATTTAGTTTTTCGAAGGAAGGAGATTTACACCTAAGCATTTCTCTCCCCCTTCCATTATTCCTTAGTTTTTATTGCTGGCATTTATTAGCTAGCCTCTTGTTTATCGTAAGTCTGTTCTTTGGATTTACATTTTGTAATCTTGTGCTATCTTTTTTGTATATCGGGTTACTCCATTATCGATTCAATCTTGCTATCACATTCTGTTTAACTCCAACTCTAATCAGCTTATCGTATCGACCATAAATCTTTGCACTTGACATTAGGATTACAGTTTATTGCTCGGCATTAACATTTAATATTTTGCTTACTTTATTTGATATTAATCAGGTATATTTTATCAACTTTGAAATATAACTAGAAAATATTGATTCTCTATTCATAACGATTGTAGTACCTCTTTTTAAGCCGTTTAACATTTGTGTTTATTGTAAAATATTAATCGTAAGGTAATAGGGTAAAAATAAAATGCTTATGTATTTCGGTAAATAATGTAGTATGGAAACCCTGCATATATATTTCTGTATTTTAGAAATAACCGTCAGTAATATGTTATGCAGTTTATTTAAATTCCTTACGAAGATGTAAGAAAGTATAATTTACAAAATAAACTATTAAAAGGATTTTTAATAATGTCACACCTTCACCTACTTGAAAGTAACTACATTAATGCGTCCGAACTCGTATCTATAGCACATCCCGTCAGCAAGGTCTTTGATTTCCGGTATAGAAAGAATTTTGATAAGTGCTCCTGCGATTGTAAGTGGACAGGGACGGACCTAGGGTACGTGTCGCCCTCCTGCAAACGTAAAAAAGTCGCCCCCTTTTATGCTTTAAATCAAGTTTTTTACAGTTTGAGTTTGAAATGGCGCCCCGATGCGATGCTTACCCTGCTTCTTATAAATATCGATGTTTGAATTTGAAGCAAAAAAATGTGTCATAAATTTTAGGTTATTTATTTATTTTTCTAATTTATTCCGAAAATTTAGCGAAAAATCCGTTAAAAAAAACAAAAACAAACAAACAAAAAAAAACAGAGGAGATGCGAATGCATATCTTAATTTTTATAACTTTCCTCTGGTGGATACGCATAGAAATACGGATATCTGTCATCCGAGTATTGTTTTATTATAAAAACTCACTCAATGATGTAATTACGCAGGCGACAACAATGCGAGAATGGTTGGTATTTTGTCCACTTTTTTGTAAAAAGTCCGGGATGCTGGACAAAATTGGAAGAAATGGAGAAAATTGGACGAAATGGACAAAATGAAAATCGTTGAATTAAGAGTATTGTTATGATGCATGTTTTGTTATGATTCAAACAAAACTGTGTTCCTACATTTTAACACAAATATTAATATGACATTTTAACCAAAGATAAGAATATATTAATTCAATTATTCATTAAAAGTCATCACATATGAATCATATATAACCCAATAAATTCACAAAGAAAAGATAAACTCCATAGTAAAGCAATTAATTTTATGGAAATAGTACTTTGCCGAAAATGAAATTTAACAAAATAAAATAATAAATTAGTTATCAAATAATTCATTTAATTACATTGTACACGGAAAAAGGTTTTTTCATGATATAGCGTAAACTTAACCATTTTTATTGAAAATATAAAATAAAAGAATTTTGTTTTTGTAGACTTTAATTTCTATATACCATATCTATAACAATATAATACTGAGCAAATAGAAAAAAAAAACACTTTCACAATTATACTTTTAAATTAATTTTATTTCTAAAACTTTTGTTGGAAATGAAAAATTCCTTCATTTAATCTTCATTTAAAAACCCAGTCATTTGATGCATACTAAAATCAGTTCTGCTTCAAAACGGAATCACAATCAAAAGCTGGAATAAATACTAAAATTCTGAACCAAAACTAAAAAAGGGAAAATTAACTTAAAATTTACTTTAATTCATCTTCATGCAAAAGCTACTTCTATGCTACATACTACAGTTACAGTAAGTTTTTCTCCAAGACTGAATGGGAAGATAAACCAAAATTTAAAACAGGAACAATAACTAAAAAAATCTGAACCAAAACTAAAAAGGTGAACTTATAACTTCTCTGCTCTTTTCTCAGTCATACTGAGTTGCAGCAGCAGTGCAGTCGGATGCTTCATTTAGTATAGCTAAATGTAGGGAAGAAAAAACAAAACAACAACAACGTTCTTCTCTGAGTCCCAATGAGCTTCATAAGTGGTGGAGTCAGATGTTTTAGTACACTAAAAGTGTTGGATTCAATTTTCCCCCAATCTGTATTTTTGCTTAAAAATTAATAAAAAAAGCAAAATATTTAATCACCGAGTGTTTCTAGTTTACGAATCAGAATTGAGAAAAAATGGACGAGATGGACAATATGATATTTTGTCCGGGACGGTTTTTCCAGGATTTTTCTGGCGGGTTTTTCCACCCCGGAATAAATAGGACAACCCTGAATGAGAGATAACCATATTTGGCTTTTATTACTCTAATCACTCTTCAACATTTCTTTCTTTCTTTTTTTTTTTGAAAAAAAAAGCTTAAAAATTTGTGAACTTTTATCATAATTGTCAATTTAATGAATTGTCTGTATTAGGGAGTTTAAATCCATGTGATTTAAATGTTAAAAATCTACTCAGATAATACAGACGCACGAGCACATGTCGCGCGCAGATACTTTGAAGGTTTTGCAGGAAATTTTGCGGCAACTCGGAAATTTTGTGGACTTTTTTTTTAAAGATGAATAGTTACTTAAAAGCAGGATGTAAAAAAATTATGATTAAAAAAAATCAAAATAAGCGGATTTAAAAAAATTGATTTTTTCTTAAAATTTAAATCTTTTTTTAAAAATTGGATTAATAAACAATTAGATTATTAATAAAATAAGTTTATTTACTTTACGTTTAGAGTATAGACGATTGGTAAATATCTAGTTATTGGTAGTATAAATCTGTAAATAAAATATTTCTTTGTTATGCAAATAAAATAATTTTGTCTTAAGTAGGTGATTTTTTAAATCGTAGAAAAATTGATTGATTACGTACTGACTTAATTTACAAGCAAGGATTTTATAAATAAATGTTTACAGAAATGTTAATCACAATAACAATAATAGTATTCTGCACAACCTCGTTCAGTCTGCGGGCCACAGAAATTTAAATGTACGGTATCAAGGGCCAATCAATTAGAGCGTTCTTTTAAGTAATATACAGTCTTAAAAACAATATCGTATTAAAGGATATATTGTATAAAATATTAAACAAATATTAATTGATGGAAGTAATGACACAATTCCAAGCATGTATTAATAGATTTCTTCGCATATTAGAGTTCTTGAAAGTATGATGGCACACGTAGGAAGGGCAATTGGGTGATTCCACACTTTTGCAAGCGTTTTTATGACATGTCGGGAACAAGTTAATTGAATCATTACTAAACAAAAAATTGAGTTAGGTGGATAGTTTTTCTTTTTACTTCCTTGTACGTAGTATAAGGAAGTAATGTGATCCCGAAAAATTTTGGGGGCCAAATTTCGACATAAAAACCGATTTTGACTACCTCTAAATTTAATTAAAAAATTTTTTTCGATGCATCTCATCGTAGGCTAGCATGCACGATCTTATTAACGCGTCTGCAACTCATTTTGGCCAGTGGCGAGTCTACTGTGGCCAGTTTTTCCATGCCGTCTGTACGTACGTACGTATGTATGTAACTCGCAATCTCAAAAACTAATGTCTCGTTAGAATGTTGAGATTTGATATTTAGGATTGTTCTATGATCTAGTTGTGCACATCCCCTTTTGGTGGCAATCGAATGGATAGTTTATGTACAGGACCGCCCAAAAGATTCGAAATACATTACGCTCTATGGGCCGAAATTCATTAAACTCGCCTAACTCAAAAGCTATTAGGCGTAGAATGTCGAAACTTCATATTTTGGATAGTTGTAACATCTAGTTGTGCACCTTCCCTTTCGGTTCCATTCGACTGAATAGTTTATCTACAGGACCGCCCAAAAGATTCGAAATACATTACGCTCTATGGGCCGAAATTCATCAAAGCGTTTTTTAGAGGTATTGGGCTATTTCAAACGACTCAGAAGTGATATATGCTGTAAAGAGTTAGAAAATGAATTTCTCCATTAAAAAAAGTGTCTTTTTCATTTATAGTTCTGCTACAGGAACACTCAAAAGATTTCCAATACATTACGGTCAATAGCAATTTTAGGGCATTCATCCATTCAGCACGTCCCTTAAGCCTACGCACATAAGTTAGGTAATGGTCCGACCACGGTCACGTGCCTCCCTCAAGAACTATGCCAAAAGTCGCCAAGCTTGGCGACTTTTGGTGTATGTGTGTGCATATTTAACTCTCAAATCTCAAAAACTATTATGAAATTTCATATATAAGAATGTTGTAACATCTAGTTGTGCATCTCGATTTTTGGTTCCAATCTACTGGAGAGTTTATTTACAGGACCACCGAAAAGAATTTCAGTACCTTAATGTCTATGGACATCTTCAATATAATACAGTCATTGTTTGGTACATGCCCAAAATCTCGCCGTCTGTCCTCGACCTTGGCGAGTTTTGGCGAAATATCGCCAAATTTGGCGATAGTCAGTCATTTGGTCGATGCCCAAAGTATCGCCATTTGTTATCGTTCTTGGCGAGTTTTGGCGGAATATCGCCAAATTTGGCGATAATCTGTCATTGTTTGGTTCATGCTTAAAATCTCGCCAAATGTCTTCGACATTGACGAGTTTCGCCGAATTATAGCCAAATTTGGCGCCAAAAATTATTTCCTATTTTGTATAACTCTAAAACTTTAACCCGTAGATTTTTTAACTTTGTATTTAGAACTATTGTAATATCTAACTGTTTTCAATATCTTTTTTGACAGCAATCGACTGAGAATTTATTTACAGGGTGAGCCAAATGACTTTAAATACATTGAGGTGTATGGATGCATTCAATTCATTGAAAGTCTGTGGTCAATGACTACTTTGGCTATCCCCAAAATCTCGCTGACTATCTCAAGTTTGTCGGCTTTTGGTGGAATATCGCCAAATAAAGTGTCAGAAGGAAATCTTTCAAATTGAACTCAGCTTGGCGATATCGAAATATTTGGCTAGAAATCGCTAAACCTTACTATTATTGATATTTTATCTCTTTCAAACAAATAAATTTAGAGGAAGTGCATCGAAAATATTTTTGATCTAATGGACGTGCAAGGAAGTCATGTGTTGGACACATCAGATTTTTACTTCTGTACGTAGTAAAGGATATGTGATGTGAATCCCGAAAAATTTTGGGGCCAAATTTCGACGAAAAAACCGATTTTGACTACCTCTAAATTTAATTAAAAAATTTTTTTCGATGCATCTCATCGTAAGCTAGCATGCACGATCATATAAACGCGTCTGCAACTCATTTTGACCAGCGGCGAGTCTATTGTGGCCAGTTTTTCCATGCCGTCTGTACGTACGTACGTACGTACGTATGTATGTAACTCGCATATCTCAAAAACTATTGGTCGTAGAATGTTGAGATTTGATATTTAGGATTGTTCTGTGATCTAGTTGTGCACCTCCCCTTTTGGTCGCAATCGAATGGATAGTTTATGTACAGGACCGCTCAAAAGATTCGAAATACATTACGCTCTATGGGCCGAAATTCATTAAACTCGCCTAACTCAAAAACTATTAGGTGTAGAATGTCGAAACTTCATATTTTGGATAGTTGTAATATCTAGTTGTGCACCTCCCCTTTTGGTTCCATTCGACTGGATAGTTTATCTACAGGACGGCCCAAAACATTCGAAATGCATTACGCTCAATGGGCCGAAATTCATTAAACTCGCATATCTCAAAAACTATTAGGCGTAGAAGGTTGAAACTTTATATTTAGGATTGTTGTAACATCTAGTTGTGCACCTCCCCTTTCGGTTCCATTCGACTGGATAGTTTATCTACAGGACAGCCCAAAACATTCGAAATACATTACACTCAATGGGCCGAAATTCATTAAACTCGCATATCTCAAAAACTATTAGGAGTAGAATGTTGAAACTTTATATTTAGGATTGTTGTAACATTTAGTTGTGCACCTCCCCTTTCGGTTCCATTCGACTGGATAGTTTATCTACAGAACCGCCCAAAAGATTCAAAATACATTACGCTCTATGGGCCGAAATTCATCAAAGCGTTTTTTAGAGGTATTGGGCTATTTCAAACGACTCAGAAGTGATATATGCTGTAAAGAGTTAGAAAATGAATTTCTCCATTAAAAAAAGTGTCTTTATCATTTATAGTTCTGCTACAGGAACACTCAAAGTCACAAGATTTCCAATACATACGGTCAATGGCAATTTTAGGGGCATTCATCCATTTCAAGCACAATACCGGCCTACCACATAAGTTAGGTAATGGTCCGACAACGGTCACGTGGCTCCCTCAAGAACTATGCCAAAAGTCGCCAAGCTTGGCGACTTTTGGTGTACGTGTGTGCATATTTAACCCTCAAATCTCAAAAACTATTATGAAATTTCATATATAAGACATATATATTTCATATATATGTTGTAACAGCTAGTTGTGCATCTCGATTTTTGGTTCCAATCTACTGGAGAGTTTATTTACAGGACCACCGAAAAGAATTTCAGTACTTTAATGCCTATGGGCATCTTCAATATAATACAACTGTAGACAGGCATTGTTTGGTACATGCCCAAAATCTCGCAGTCTGTGCTCGACCTTGGCGAGTTTGGCGAAATATCGCCAAATTTGGCGATAGTCAGTCATTTGGTCCATGCCCAAAGTATCGCCATTTGTCATCGTTCTTGGCGAGTTTTGGCGAATATCGCGCAATTTGGCGATAATCTGTCATTGTTTGGTTCATGCTTAAAATCATGCTTAAAATGTCGTCGACATTGACGAGTTTCGCCGAAATATCGCCAAATTTGGGGCCAAAAATTATTTCGTATTTTGTATAACTCTAAAACTTTAACCCGTAGATTTTTTAACTTTTGTATTTAGAACTATTGTAATATCTAACTGATTTCAATATCTTTTTTGACAGCAATCGACTGAGAATTTATTTACAGGGTGAGCCAAATGACTCTAAATACATCGAGGTGTATGGATGCATTCAAGTCATTGAAAGTCTGTCATCAATGACTACTTTGGCTATCCCCAAATTCTCGCAGACTATCGCAAGTTTGTCGGCTTTTGGTGAAATATCGCCAAATAAAGTGTCAGAAGGAAATCTTTCAAATTGAACTCAGCTTGGCGATATCGAAATATTTGGCAAGAAATCGCTAAACCTTACTATTATTGATATTTTATTTCTTTCAAACAAATAAGTTTAGAGGAGTGCGTCGAAATTTTTGATCTACTGTGATCTATGGATGCAAGGAAGTCATGTGTTGGACACATCAGATTTTTTTACTTCCTTGTACGTAGTATAAGGAAGTAATGTGATCCCGAAAAATGTTGGGGGCCAAATTTCGACATAAAAACCGATTTTGACTACCTCTAAATTTAATTAAAAAATTTTTTTCGATGCATCTCATCGTAGGCTAGCATGCACGATCATATTAACGCGTCTGCAACTCATTTTGACCAGTGGCGAGTCTACTGTGGCCAGTTTTTCCATGCTGTCTGTACGTACGTACGTACGTACGTATGTATGTAACTCGCATATCTCAAAAACTATTGGTCGTAGAATGTTGAGATTTGATATTTAGGATTGTTCTATGATCTAGTTGTGCACCTCCCCTTTTGGTGGCAATCGAATGGATAGTTTATGTACAGGACCGCACAAAAGATTCGAAATACATTACGCTCTATGGGCCGAAATTCATTAAACTCGCCTAACTCAAAAGCTATTAGCGTAGAATTGTGCAAGCTTCATATTTTGGATAGTTGTAACATCTATTGTGCACCTCCCTTTCGGTTCCATTCGACTGAATAGTTTATCTACAGGACCGCCCAAAAGATTCGAAATACATTACGCTCTATGGGCCGAAATTCATCAAAGCGTTTTTTAGAGGTATTGGGCTATTTCAAACGACTCAGAAGTGATATATGCTGTAAAGAGTTAGAAAATGAATTTCTCCATTAAAAAAAGTGTCTTTTTCATTTATAGTTCTGCTACAGGAACACTCAAAGATTTCCAATACATTACGGTCAATAGCAATTTTAGGGGCATTCATCCATTTCAAGCACAATACCGTCCTACCACATAAGTTAGGTAATGGTCCGACCACGGTCACGTGCCTCCCTCAAGAACTATGCCAAAAGTCGCCAAGCTTGGCGACTTTTGGTGTATGTGTGTGCATATTTAACTCTCAAATCTCAAAAACTATTATGAAATTTCATATGTAAGAATGTTGTAACATCTAGTTGTGCATCTCGAGTTTCATTGTGGTTCATCTACTGGAGAGTTTATTTACAGGACCACCGAAAAGAATTTCAGTACCTTAATGTCTATGGACATCTTCAATATAATACAACTGTAGACAGTCATTGTTTGGTACATGCCCAAAATCTCGCCGTCTGTCCTCGACCTTGGCGAGTTTTGGCGAAATATCGCCAAATTTGGCGATTGTCAGTCATTTGGTCCATGCCCAAAGTATCGCCATTTGTTATCGTTCTCTGCGAGTTTTGGCGAAATATCGCCAAATTTGGCGATAATCTGTCATTGTTTGGTTCATGCTTAAAATCTCGCCAAATGTCGTCGACATTGACGCGTTTCGCCGAAATATCGCCAAATTTGGCGCCAAAAATTATTTCCTATTTTGTATAACTCTAAAACTTTAACCCGTAGATTTTTTAACTTTGTATTTAGAACTATTGTAATATCTAACTGTTTTCAATATCTTTTTTGACAGCAATCGACTGAGAATTTATTTACATGGTGAGCCAAACTTTGATGAATACATTGAGGTGTATAGATGCATTCAATTCATTGAAAGTCTGTGGTCAATGACTACTTTGGCTATCCCCAAAATCTCGCTGGCTATCTCAAGTTTGTCGGCTTTTGTTGAAATATCGCCAAATAAAGTGTCAGAAGGAAATCTTTCAAATTGAACTCAGCTTGGCGATATCGAAATATTTGGCTAGAAATCGCTAAACCTTACTATTATTGATATTTTATCTCTTTCAAACAAATAAATTTAGAGGAAGTGCGTCGAAAATATTTTTGATCTAATGGACGTGCAAGGAAGTCATGTGTTGGACACATCAGATTTTTTTTTGTTTGTAAATAGCATATTTCATTGTTTATACATAAAAAAAAAGAAAAATTGCTCCACTATTTCAATTTTTTTGTGCTGTTATGCAGTGAAAGCATCGTTAAATGATAATTTTTCTCTAACATTCAAAATTGTAAGACAAGTAATATAGTGAGTTGCATTTTTTTTTTCTTTAATCATCCAACCGCACAGGAAATAAATATTAGCATTTCCACAAAGACTGGAACATTTTTAATTGTGGTTCGGTCTTCCTTTCTTTCAATTTCCACAGTTACTGCATCAGTTACAATTTCAATTGAAACTTTTTCTGATTTTCGGTGGCGAATTTTATGTCACGAACAACATTTCGCCTAAACATCGCAGACAGGGACGGACTAACATTCCGTCAGTCCGTGCCCCGACAGGGAGTAAAAATAATCCAGGGGCGCAAAATTGCCCAAATAAACTCAGAAAAAAAATCAGTGGAGCTTCTGAATTTGTTCGAAAAATTTACGAGAGAAAAAAAGACCTAATGAAACAATTTAATTTAATTTTATATATTTGTATGTATTTATGTATAGTATATGTGTTTTATGTATTACGTATATTTGGCAACAAACGCTGTATACTTATATGATTTAAAATCCTCCCGTTCCGTTAAAAATCAGTTAAAGAACTAACATTAAAGCCTCACAGTGACACCAGGTGGAGAAAGTCATATTGATGCTGTAAAGCCGTTGAGGTTTCAAATTGGCCAAATATCTGGCAAATTGCTAAGCAATTTGCATTGCTTAGCATTTAAAGACAAGGATGTCGACAGTTCAGTAAGATATGAAGCATCTGGTCCTCTGACGCAAATTTCTTTGCTCTGTCGTCAACGTCATATTGTATGAAACCTTGACTCAGGCCAATCCGATTAGTAAACTAATGCAAAGTAAAAATTACAATATTGCACTGGCAATAAAACTTTTGTAAAATTCCTATCTTTTTTTTTTTTCTTCAAAAATATGTTTTAATAAAGTTTTAATTTGGCTCACCCTGTAAATAAATTCTCAGTCGATTGCTGTCAAAAAAGATATTGAAAACAGTTAGATATTACAATAGTTCTAAATACAAAGTTAAAAAATCTACGGGTTAAAGTTTTAGAGTTATACAAAATAGGAAATAATTTTTGGCGCCAAATTTGGCGATATTTCGGCGAAACTCGTCAATGTCGAGTTTCGAGTCCCCCAACTTCCCCCAACAAATGGCGATACTTTGGCTTTGATCTGACAATCACTTTATCCTTGTCGATGCTGGAGAAATGACGTGCGAAATAGATGCTGATAAGAATTTCGAATCATTACCAAGACATCGAGTGCTTCGGCGCAAACAACAATTTGATTTTGAAAATCATGATGAGCCCATAACAAGAACAATATAAAAAATAAAATTGATTTTTTTTAACCACCTGGTTGACACTGCAATGAATTCATTGAACAAAGATTTTCTCAGCTTCAGCATCATAATAGTTACTTCTGTTTTTTATATAATGTACATAAACTAAAAGATACAAGTTCATCTGCAATTTTGTCCAACTGCAAGGATTTGGAAACCATTTTAACAGACGGAGAGTCATCCTATATAAACAGTTTGGAACTTGATGATGAATTATCAATGGTATGTTCGCTCTTGAATAAAGATGTACCACCTTTGGAAGACTTTACGGAAATGAATTTTGCTCCAAATTTGAGCATTGCTCTGAGAATTTTATTAACCCTGCCAATAAGTATTGCATCTGGGTAGCGTAGTTTTTCAAAACTGAAATTATTCAAAAACTATTTGCGGACAACCACATCACAAACAAGATTGTCAAACATTGCTATGTTAGCAATGGAGTATGAACTCAGCAATAGTTCAGATGTTTCTAAATTAATTAAAAAAGAGTTTCCTGAACTAAAAGTTCTTCGTCTGAAATATATTCCTGTTACCTGTTTTTATTTTATTTTATTTATTATTCAATAAATTAAGTATTTTAAGCGAAATTTAATGTATTTGTGCCAATTACTGAATCACACTGCTTTTTTTTCGGCGGGGGGGGGGGCGTTCACTGAAGAATAATAAAAAAAAAAAAAGATTATAAAGCCTTTTTCTTTTTAAGAATGCTTAGATTATCGTGTAGATCCATAGGGGCGCAATTTTTTGTTTTTGCACTGAGTGGTTCAAAGGCTAAATCCGGCCCTGATCGCTGAAGCCATTGTATATTTTTATGACTGGCTTTTCATACATGAATTAGATTTAATCAGGGGCGTAGCCAGAAATTTTCCATGGGGGGGGGCTACGACTACTGTAACTCACATATATGCATATATGTGTGTGATGAGAGAGTGAAGAATATACATTTTGTATGGCAAAAAATTCCTCATGGGGGGGTTATGACCCCCATAAGCCCCCCCTTGGCTACGCCCCTGGATTTGCAGCTAGAGTTCTTTGCTGCTCTTTGCAGCTAGAGTTCTTTGCTATATTGCAGCTAGAGTTCTTTGCTCTTTCGTTATTACCTTTTTTCCCACTTCCGAGTTATCTTTCCAAGGTGGAAACCAACATGGTTTCTTCTTTAAATTTTGTATTTGGTACTTTGCCAGACCACAGCATGAATCAAAAACTCGCTGAACTGTGTCTTTCTCACCTTGTTTTTAAAAAAATAAAAATAAGTAGAACTTCGGAGTAAAAACCGTTATTCTTTTAAGTCTGTTATCTTCACCCGAGAGTCAATATCTCGGCTGGTATCCAAGCCACTCTTTACCTCTTAAACTCTTGAAATACTTATTCTTAACCTGGGTGTGAAGGTTCCTCTTTCTTGAATAGTTTGTGAAAAAGGCTCAAGGATAAGTTTGCACAGGTTGAAGATGTATGCTATTGCTTTGGGATATGTGTGTTATACATTTTGAAAATTTATTATACGATTTAACGCTTTGTGACTGGTTTATCTTTCTTGTCTGCTTATTTGACCGCACTTAAGATTATTAATGGAGTCATAATATATTTTATCACTTCTGTAATTCTAGTGCCCTTTTTAGTTTCAAAGGCTCTTCTTTTGAAAAAACTATGCAGCTTTTGAGCTGTTAAAAAATAAATTGTATTATTCTAAAACTTAAGAATGTTTCTACACAACCTGTAATATTTGGATAAATTAATGAAAAGTAACTTAAATTGTTATTGCAGTGGCAACAAGGAAATAGATTAAAATTAAGGCCATAACTTTTAAGTATCAAAAATCATTTCTACAATCATATTACTGAGTAGGTATAGACCAATAGTATCTAACCGATAGTATTGTCACCAAACCTCATTTCCCCCCCCCCCCCGGGGTATCGGCTATTTCACCATTTAAAAGTATCTGTTGCCGATACCTCCGACCATTTTTAACAATATTAAAAAAAAAAAAAAAAATACCAACTCGGTGGGCTTTTTTGATTTTTTTAAAAAGATCTTACCTAGTATATAACACTTTTGCATTTAAATTAAATTCAAAAGAGAGCAGATCTAGTCTAAAAAAATCTTTCATTCCAAAATTATAATTAATTCATTAATTTAATTTAAATTAAATAAAGTCCATTTTTTACTGCTGGTATTAATAAAAGTTCCTAATTCCTTTTATAACTAGGGATAAAAGTATATTATTGTGCGCAGAAAAATATGAGTGGTTTTAATGGGTTTTTTTTTTATTAAGTCATAAATTAGTTATTTTTTTACCTAGTATGTTTTTAAGTCATGGTTTCATTTTCGTGTTAGAATAAAGTCAATAAACCCCTTGCTGCCCAATTTTGAAAAATGAAATGTCCAGTTATTGTAATATCTCGTGAGAGTTCTGCTTAACACACTATCTACCAATAAGTAATTGGGGACACTTGTGATAAAAAAAGATCAACACAATTTATTCATATTCAATACTTGATAGAGCATCCATATGAGGCAGTTACAGCCTTAACCCTTCGGGGAATACTTTCCACAAGTGTTTGGATAATGGACAGTGGTATTTTCTTCCACTCGGCTTGGAGCAGACATGCAAGTTCTTTCATCGATTTCGGACAATTGCTGCATCCTTAATTCGACGATCCCGCTCGTCCCAGATGTTTTCTATAGGATTCAAGACTGGACTCTCAAGTCAGGCCAGTCAAGTCGGTTCGCCCCATTGTCATTATATTAATTCATGCTAGACCGCGCAACATGAATGTGGTTTTGTCATCCTGGAAGTAACAATGATCCAACCCATAAAATTGCCACAGCGGATAGGAAGCACATTGCTGTCTAGAATAGTGGAATTGGAGTAGGCATTGAAATTACCATGAATTGGAATCAAGGGTCCAATTCCACCTTCGCCAAACTTTTCTGTGGGCACAATGCATTCTGACAAAAGGCGTTCTCCAGTCATACGCCAAAACCAGACACTTCCATCCGATTGGTAGAAATTGAACCTTGATTCATCCCTCCAGAGAATCTGTTTCCACTCATCAATGGTCCAATTTCGGCCTGCCTTGCCTTGCACCACTTCAACCGAGCAGCGCGGTTGGATTTTTTAATCAAAGGCTTAGGAGGCGGGAGTACGATTTTTTCAAAGGAAACAAAGTTGACATATGTTATTAAATATCACAAAATAATGCTCTCCGTCGAAAATAGTGTTTGCATTATTAATAGTTCTTCTGACAGGAGCACTCAGATGAATTCCAATACATTACCATCTATGGCAGTTTAAACTCTTTAATCCATTTCAAGTGCAGTACAATAAATGCTTATAGCAGTTTACTCAATGAAAAAAAGCATTTAATGTTCTTTCCCAAGACATTTACAATGATAATACGACATTTTAAAATCGCTAAAATCTCTCCAGATTTATAAGGACACTACAGTGTTCAATTCCGCACAAAAATATTGCTATGTTGGAAACTATTTTATAATCAATGTGTTTGGCATGATACTCTTATTGAGGAAGAGCTGACATTTTGTGCCACTCAAAATGAAAATTTTTTCTCTTCTGCCTGACATTTCCCCCCCTTCTCAGGCGTTTATGCGTGTTTACAAGGTTTTCATTAATTAATTGCGATATTCCTCCGACGCGCACCATCTTTGCTGCAAGAATATCAAGTTATCAAATTCCGAACTTAAAGCGCCAAGTTTACCGATAGATGTTGAAACATGACACGCATTTACTGATTAGTCTGTTGTAAAATTAGTTGAGATTGCAAGTAAAAAATACTTATAAATTTTGAACGATAATATTATTTATTTTTCGATAGCCAAGCACTGCCTACACATCTGTCCTAGGAAAGTAGTGTGAAAAATCACGTTTAACTCATTCGCAAGAAGCTTTACCTTCTGAGCTTTGTAATCTTTAAATCCCTGATCTTGGCCCATTTAAAAGTGTGATGGGATGACTGTCTGTCTGAAATAGAACGTGTGCCAGAACTGAACAACCAGACAGTTTTCTTTTTCCGTTTCTTTCTTTTATTCTTTACTTACTACTGTTTCCAAAAATTGTAAGACTTAAAAATCTAGAAAAATCAACTTTTCTGTGTATTTATCGTTTGGTTATATTGCTAAGCGGTTTTTGCGCGCGCACACACAATTTTCTTGGAATCAAGAATTCTCTTGTAATGTAATACTTTTGCGTTTTTATGATGATCTTGACATTTCATTTGTCAATTTTCGAAATGAAGTCACTCATTTATTGTTTGCATACTTAAAAAGTAACTAATGTTTTAGATCCGCTTTAATAATTCATTTAGTTTACGTTTTTATTTTGCATAATCTAACTTGTTAATCAGATTACTGATTGGAGTCGCTTCTATGTATATGCCAGACGGCATAACTTTTTATTTGTACATATTTTACTGTAATAGCTACTATGGAACTATTTTTACTCATTTTACTTAATAAAAATAATAGCATAAAAAGGTAACTAATTTTTCTTTTATTAAATCCTAAAAGCTATAAATGTAAAAATAATATAGTTTTTTTTTCCTGAAAATTACCTATTAGAAAAAATAAAAAGTTCGTTGTTAGTAATAGAAAGGCTCGTGGTCTCTCAAATTTTTCTCGTATTTCATGGTACATAACTCAGTCAGTCTGCTGAGAAAAAGTTATACTGATTTAAATGCATATTACTAAACATTATCTATAATAAATTATAACTCAAGGGCGGGGGGGATGTGCTTTATTTAAACAAGGAAATTTAAAACTTGTGTATTAGTAATGGACGGCCAAAAAATGACAGGCAGGTATACTTGAAAAACATTTTAATCTTCCTGCTCCTTATTTTTTTTTCCCTTTTAAAGTTTAAAATATTTACGAAAGCAAATAACAGACGAGTATAAATAAGTTTTATTTCTTCATTAATACAACTTTGAAATCCAAACAGTTGTAATGCAAAATAGAATTCAATAATTACAATATTTTCGCCTCAGAAGTTATTTGATAACTTGATTTTATTTCACTTTTCAGGAAAGACAAATCGTATTCTAAATACAAAAAGTTAATTATTTTATGAAATGAAATAAATTGTATATGTTAAGTCAAAGCTTTTTTTTTTTTTTTTTTGGAGGGGGGGGGAGCTAATGTTCCCTGTTACATGAAATGTTTCTTACAGTAACGTAGAAAAAAAGTCGGATTCAAATTTCCCGGCTTTCTGCAGGTATATAGATTTTTAAGAGTAAGTATTTGGCAAAAGCACCTGTTGCGATTTCAGGAAATGTCTCTGTAGGAAGATTTTTTTAGGTGATTCACAGAGAAAAATCTTGGATCTTTTTGCAGCCCCAGATTTTTAAGTCCTGCAATTGCATTTTCCGCTAAACAAGACCTTCGGAATTTTTCTCATTCATTAAAAATAGTAAACGATACTTTGGTTCCACGTTTCTTTTAATCAACATTTTAAAATCTTTCCTCGCTATTAATGTATTTATCATGGTTGATTCTAAAAGCCATTTTAAGGCTGTCTGCTGTAGAAGATCTTCGCTCCATTTTATTCAAAGCGATGAACCCGACTTAAACTCGCATTTATGTCGGGTCAACATCACTGGAGCAAGGTCTGGTGTGTCGTGCCTGAGACAATTGTGACATTCATGGTCTTTTCTCATTGATTCAAATCTGGCTCTTCTGAATCTCTGTACTACGTTTTTTGGCTGGGCTGATAGCCAAATGACGTCGAGACAGAAATATCGAGCGTGAAAGAAGATCGCTTGTCGCTCCTTATTGACAACGTCTCAGTTTTTTGGATTGTTTTCAAAACTGCTTCTGAATTTTGTCAGGTTTTGTGTTATGCGAAAAGTGTCTTTTGTTCAGAGCTGCAGAACAATGCTATGCAATTGAACGAAGCATGGTTATATAAGTTCCTGTTTCGTTGTGTATATATAACTATATCATCAAGAGAGGATCGTGTTATATTTGTTTTGTGAATAATTATGATCTGTAATCAAGAACCCCGGCAAGATCTTATTTAGTGTTGGTGACACCAAGATATATAGATACTTTTACACTCACACGAGACACACACTCTCACTTACATACATATGTGGTAATGAATATATCTTAATTATTTTTTTTAATTAAAATTCCAAGGGGTTGCAAGTGCATACTCTGGCATTCCCTTCCCGTCTGTGTCTGTGATATTTTTAAGTCGCAAGTACAAAGCAAATTTGATTTTTAAAAAATGTATGCATAAAGTGAATATCATGCAATATAACAGTAAGCCATCTCTATCAAAACTAATAGCATTAAAAAGGCTCAACAAAATTTTATTTAAAACTTGTTTGTAAGGCAAATCCTTATATCTCGGGAAGAGTGCATTTAAGAAATTTCAAAGTCTGTGGAACCTGGTACAATTTAGAAAAGTTTTGAACTCTTGTTCCATTTAGTTTATTTCTGCACATAAGCATTGCTAAAAACAAACTTTCTTTTCATAAATGCTAATGAGTTGTTAAATGAATCTGTTTTCATTCGAATATAATTTTCGCAAATATTAAACTATGTATTACAACGATCCAGCTACTTTTATGATGGCGCCATCATTACGTTGTCATATTTATCTATCCTGCAGCCTCTTCCTTATACAATGCGGGCCACAAGCCAAAGATTTACGTCAGTAGACTGCACAATTGGATAATTACAAAAGGCGGGAGATCCAGGAACTAATTTGGAAGCGTTCAATTAAAAGACGCGGAATATCAGATTTTATTTAGATTAAATTGTGAAAAACTGCATTGTTATTTGCGTACAGTCATGCATTTCAATTTGCGAAATCTACAAATATTATATTTATTTTGAAACCTTTATATAATAAAACTAATGTTTTATAATATTTTCTTTCATTTGTAGAAATTGGTGTCGAGTCTTTTACCATAAAATAGCACTTAAGCTAATGATAAAACTTGCTATAACTGTACATACGTGAATATTAAAAATAACGAAGCAGTTGTGCATGATTTTACTATGCAAAAATATATCTAACTTGCTTTCTAAAGACATTTTGAGATATTTTACTAATTACTGATTTATTTCTTTATTTTAATCGTTCTCAAAATATAATTCTTGTTGCTTTTCAAGATTAGTAAACGATGAATTTTCTTTTAATGTGTAATTATTTAATCAGTAAGCTCAATTCAACACGAGTAGTACAACTTTAGATTAGTTTGATTCTACAGAATCCTCAATATTATATATTTTTTACTTTTCAAATACTTCATATGCAATTTTTTTATGTGCAAAGTTTCATCATGTGTTACATTCTTTGTTCTTAGGTATTATTTCATGTTCTTTATAGATTGTAGGCAAATTTCAGCTACTGTATTTTGTATTACCAATCTGTGCATTATGTAACTATTAGAAAATTTAGATTGTAACTTCGTCATTATGACAGAAAAAAAGAATATAAATTGACTTGTAAAAAAAGGTTTCGCAAAACTATGTGGACGTTTTCTTACAAAAATTATTCTTTGACTACAAACTAACCGTTACGGATTTTTTCCCCCTTGAGGCGAAGAAAATGGGCAAGAATTGCAAATTTTAGTCTGGTTTGGAAGATGAGGCCTTTTTAAGTTGTTTTCTAAACAGAGAACGACTATTTAGACTGCTTTCCCCATGTGCTCTGCCCACATGGACTTACGTCCGTCAATGCTTTTAAAAAAGTTACCACAAAACTTTTGTGGGGAAAATATAAGCTGGCGTAAAAACTAAGTCCTTTTGCTTCTTTGAAGAATTATAATCCGTAATAATGCTACTAAACAAACAAAATACACCCTTTCATGTTTTTTTCTTTCTTTAAATGTGCTTTTGATGCATTCTAATTCAACATGCTAAGAGAACTATAATATGTTTATTCCTTTGTATTTTAAATGTTCGATTGAAGTCATTCGACAAGAAATGTTAACACCCTTCACCCCCAAAAAACTATAATTTATTTCATAAGCGTAAAGTTTTCAAAATTATTGGGGGGGGGGCCCATAACCACATATATTCACGTCAGTGGCGTAGCCAATGGGGGGGCTAGGGCGGTGATAGCGCCCCATGAGGAATTTTTAACCATACAAAATATATATTCTTCACTCCCTTATCATACACCCGTCCCGTATACATATATGTGAGTTGCAGAAGTCGTAACCCCCCCCCCCCCCCATGAAAAACATCTGAACTTTTCTTCATTTCATACTTTACATTGCATAATCTGATTTTAATTAACCAGAGCCTGGCGAGGGCAGCTTATACCCAGCATACACACACAGGTTCTCTGAACGTCTATTAACGTTCAGAAACGTTATAGACGTTCAGAAACGCTAATAGACGTTCAGAGAACCTGTGTGTGTTTGCTGGGTAGTAACATTGTGTGTTACGTGGCGTCACAATGAATAATACTAAATCATGATTGAAATCGAAAGAAAATTTTTAAAAGTACAAGTAAAGGTTTTTTTTTAAACGTTTGTAAATGGCATGAAATACTTTATGTTAGTATAAATTAGTTTTCTTCTAGTGGTAAATTATTGGGTGGGCTCAGCCCCTATTCACAATTTATTGGGGGGGCTCGAGCCCCACGGGCCCATATAACTCTACGCCTATGATTTATTTAAACAAAATACGGCATAACAATTTTTTTTTTTTTTCAAAACGAGTTTTTCTTTTGCTTTGTCGGTTTGATAGTAAAATGTGACATGCAGTGCAGTTACTCCTCCTGAATGACTCAGTCGGTGCTTTTGTTTGCATTTCTACCTCTTGGAAAATTCTTACATAACGTCTTCATGTGCAGTCTGCGGGAAATCGCCTCTCCAAGTTTTGAAAATTATATTTAGACTACTACGAGGCGTAGACAGCAAGCTCATATTGCGTAGTTAAGGAAAATAGGGATTATTCTTAAAAGAGCGGTAGATTTTTTTTTCTTCTCGCTAAGCTGTCAAATGTAGCTGTAACTACGCCCGTGCGTATGCTTTACGCATGCGTATTTATGATTGAATTAATTCATCTTGTTCCTCCTTCTAATCCTGTGCAAAATTTTATTTGGTATCGGGGAGGGCTTAATTTCTAGCAAAAAAAGGTGACGGGGCCCTAATATTCTTATCATAGCCAGGCGCGGATCCAAGGGGAGGGCGGTGGGGGCGATCGCCCCCTCCTGGGTGAAGTCCAAAAATCTGTTAAAATATATTATGAAAGTATAATGAAAATTATGTAGCCTTTTTCTAAGGGGTGTATGGCGGGTACTACTCCCTGTCCTTTTTAATCATCGCTCATATATAGATTTTATCAATAAAATAATTAATTACATTAATTGGTATAATTGATTATATTAATTAATTATAAAATGATTTTGCGCATTCTACCCCCCCCCCTGTTTCAGGTACAAAATCGCCCCCTCCTTGAGTAATTTCTGGATCCGCCCCTGATCATAGCTGCCAGCTTTTCCGATTTTATCAGAAGATTTTTCATCATCAATATTTACTTGGCAATTTAAGCTTAAAATAAGTCCAAATTTTTAATGCAAAATAAAACTGTTTAAAGATTGGGGTGGGAAATCTTCCGGAAAATCCAGAAGAGTTGGCAGCTATGTCTTATGTTTTAACTCAGTAGCGAACTCTATATCCCCGCGACCGCTGCAATACGGGAGTCGGTAGCACATTTAATTAAAATAACGATAATTCAAACATTTCCCCATATTTAATGATATTTGACAGATTTTTTATTATTTCACAGAACAGTCTAATGAAATGAAATAGTCTGAAATTAGCATGAAGAAATGTACAGAAAAGACCCAAAATCTCGTGACCTCGGGACTCTCAAATCTGCTCGAGGCAAAGCGACTCTGATTTGTTTGTCCGCTAAAATAAATTTGTGCTTGAAAAGGGGATAAATTCCGAATTAAAAATTCCTCCGTGCTTTTCTCCATTGGCTGAAGCGTATCCAAGACAATTAGGCAAATGCTCTTTTTTAATTTTTTTTTCTTTTTTTTGGGGGGGGGGCACACTGGTGGGGGGGGGAGTAGATTAGCAAACATGGACAGTTATTTTTTAAGCGTGCTACTTGGGATTTCCCGGGGAATTCATTTTTTTAAAGTCATTTCTTAAAGGCAATTTGCAACAATTCCACCTTTTTTGACAATTTTGTTACTACTATTATTTGTGGATTAGAAATTATGCAATGGCTTATTTATTCAGGGATGTGCCAGCTGCTCCAATTGCTCCAAATTGTGCCAAATCAACACTGATGTGCCAATCGGCTACAAAAAGATCGTTTTTGGACATTTTTGCTCCAAATTCAGCAAAACTGCTCCATTTTTAATTTTCGATAAACATTGAAATCGTTTATAAATTCCCGAATTTTTACAAAAAATCATCACACATTCTAAGCATTCTAATTTCAATATTTCAGTAATGATCTTAAAATGAATATTTTTTTTTCTTTGGCATCCCTTTGTTTAAACTTCCAATGCCTTAAGAGAAAAAATTGACCCCTGTTTTAAATTTAATTTTATATAAATTGGTAATTTTTTGTTACCAAATATTTTATAAGCCGTTAGGTAGTTAATATAGTTTAGTAAATATTGTATTTTTGATTTAAAATAGATATTTTCTATAGCATTGTGTAAAATAACTGAATTTTTTATTTATTTCATAAGCTTCTGACTCTCCTTCCTCTTCCCCCCCCCCCCCCCAAATAACCCTGGCTTTTGTTATTAGCTAAGAGTTTTTAAGACCCTCCTTAATTTTCATTTTTTAGATTCGCATTCTTTAATGACTTTTCCCTTTCCCTCCAAAAATAAATTTTGGATTTCAAAATTGGCATTCTTGTGCTCCAAAAGTGACTTTTTCTTCCTCCAAATTGCTCCAGAAATCTGATTTCCTTGCTCCAAATTGCTCCAAAAATGCCTTTTTTCTTGCTCCACAAATTGCTCCAAAATTTAATTTCAGCTGGCACATCCCTGTTTATTCATAAAGTTTCAAACAGTGAATCAATTTTTCAAATTTGTTCTCTAAAGTATATTATATGAAATGGTACCGATTGTTAAGTACATATAACATTTACTGATCACATAATCTATTTGTGTTGATTACAAATATGCACTGTCCAACTGAAGCTCAAAATTTTGCACAAACATATATAAATAAATAATTAAAAAAAAAGTGGAGAAAGTTCTTAGCTATTAAAATCTGATCATTTTACTGTACTCCTAAGCTTTAGCAATTTTCAACTTAATATCTTGAACATAAAAAAAAAAAAAAAAAAAAAATTCTGAAACTCTGTAGATATCTGCAGAAAAAGATTGAGAAAAATTTGCTGTACCCTGTTTTCTGTAATTTTTCTTCATTCTCAATGGTAAAAGAAAACATTTCCTACATCGTTATACCAATCAACTTGAAAAATTTCTCAAATACTTAGAAAAATACATAGGAATAAATTTTATCTGCTTAAAAAATTACAAAATCTGTCTGTTATCCAGTTTTCTTTAGTTTTAATTCCCAAATTTTTATGATTTTTCATAATTTTCTACATTTTTACTGTGCACAGTTATGCAAGTAATCAGTTTAAGATTTTTTAGCAATTTACAGAAAATATAGGAAAAAGGTTTTATATTCAGATATCTAAAAATCTATCCATTCAAAATAATTTTAAATAATGCTTTGGCAATTTTCAAGTATGAAAAATTAAAATATTTGAAATATTTTTTAAAGTTTTTACTATGACACATTTACCCCTAATCGGTAGTATTATTCATTCTTGACTGTTACTTTGGAACCATAGCATCCAGGGCCTAAATTTGTGGTTGTTTGTATGCCCGGGCCAATTTTTAAATGAACAAGTAAAACAAAAAAATCAGCTGCCCCTTTGACAATCAGTAAAAACTTATGCTTCTAATTTTCATTACTGATCTTGAAAATGTAATTTTTTATTCCTATTTTCATACTGAAACGTCTATTCCTATTTTCATTCCTGAATAATGGTAGTTTTATCAATAAACATTTTGTCATTGTCAAACCAATATCTGCCATGTTCAAAAAGTACAACTTTGAAATAATGAATAAAAAAATTCTCCTGTAAAATTTTATAGCATATTATAGCGCTTAGCATATATTTTTTATTACCACAGTTCACTGTATAATGCTTACAGTCACATGGCAGCCTTTTTATAGGAGAGTTAGATTAGTCATCTCATAATACTCAAAATGTCTATAACTGGGGACAATAAAAATAATTTCAGTGATTGCCCTAGGTACTATCCCCTGCCCCCCCTCCACACACGCACACACACACACACACAAAAAAAAAAAAAAAAAAATCACAAGATTATACACTTGATAGCAATTCATCAAGCAGATTTTTTCTCTTTTGCCTCAGTCTGTTGCTCATGATCCATCTGGATTATAAAAAGGGATGTCAAATTCATTGATAACATCTTATATTATCATAGGGTGCCCCCCCCCCCCTTCACCTTCCGCTTTCCCAAATCTTTTGAGTCTGATGTTTAGGAAATAATTGAATGTCATCATTCACATCGGATACAGACAGTCTCATAAAATTTTTAAAGAATTGCTTGTAATATGCAGACTGAGTTTTAGTGGTTGTGAAAATAAGCCTTATTTCCATGACAAGAACAGGACTTAGCTGATAAGCTGACTAGACAATTGGACATAACCAGACAATTTTTTAATGCAAGTTATTCTTGAACATCTAATGTTATGCAATACTGAAAGTTCTGCATACAGTACTCTTTCATAAAAGAGAACTTATTATATTGATTATTTTATAGTAGAGTATGAAATATTAGATATTTAACTGCTTGTTTTAGTTTACTTCTTGTGATTATTATAAAGAAATTACTTTATTAGTTCTTAAAAATACTTCATTTGACTCACATTTTTTTTTTTTTTTTTATAGATTAGTTCCTAAAATTGTTAATGGGGGTATAGCTGGAATCATTGGAGTGACATGTGTATTTCCCATAGATTTAGTGAAAACGAGGCTTCAGAACCAACAAGTTGGACCTCAAGGGCAAAAAATGTATTCATCTATGTAAGTGCTTCAATTTTTAATAATTTATAAATATTATAATACTTTATATTCTTCTATATATATATATATATATATTAGGGTGATTCATAAAAGACCCCAAAAAATTTTTTTCCCTTTTTTTTAACTCTCAACCCCTAAAAATGGTCTATTCCACTAGAAAACATACCAGTATTTTTAAAAAAAAATTTTAATTGATATTTAAGGGTCGCTACCGAATTTTGAAATATGAGAAATGAAGCAAAAACTATAAATTTTTAAATAAATAATTTTATTACAATCAGAATACAGTTTTATGAATGAAAATACTAAATAACAGTGTTGAAACCTCGAAGTAGAAAGAAAGAAAAAATGTTATATAAAATTTGACTTATTGACGTTGGGGTTTTTCTGTCTATAATTCTTAACTAACAACATCAAGTACTGCTTCTGCTCCTTATCGTTTGTATATAATTTGTTGTATTCTTCCATCAAAGCAACACCTCGTTCAGGTATATCATTAACGACTCTCATGTTTTGTACAATTTCTTTAGCTGACCTGTAGCTTTCTTCTTCTTCCCACAGCTCAGGATCTTTTTGTATGAACTCGCATGAAATACCAGTCGTGTTGAAAAATTTCATTGTATTTGTTGTAACAAAATCTTCGATATTTTGATTTTTGATTTCATCATACCTCAAAGATGCCTTTTTAGGACTGTTTTCCAAACTTTCGTTATTCAGTGCTAAAATCATTCTGCGTTTTGTTTCATTAGAAATTCGCTTATCAAAAAAAGCTAGAGCAACCAGTTCTTCAGAAAGATACCAAAGATGACCCAACATCTTTTTCCCGGCGACTTTGGCTAAAACTGTATCATGTTTTTCGAACTCAACTATGTCCTTCAAAATCTTCAGGTCATTTTCAGGTGCCATATAAGCCACTGGCGCTGTAAACCAGTATTTTGCATAGACAAGTACAACAAATATGCAGATATCCGTAATGGTCTTAGCTTCTGGTCCAAGCGCTGGATGGTCCAATAGCTGATACTACGACAGCTTCCAGTACGATTTCTAAGATGTGATGCCGACAAGGGAGCCAAATCAATTCTTTTTGCATTTTTTGTTCCAAAAGAATACAGGCTCCGTTTATTCGCCCAGTATTAGATGCCGTTGTGTCGAAGCACATACATCTTATTTTATCACGTAAGTTCCACAATGAAATTGTCTCGAAAATAGCAGACGCCATGGTTTCTCCTTTGCCATCTAGAAGCTTAGCAACGGCCAAGAGCTGGTCCACTCCTTTTCCAGATACCAAGATTGGTAGACGATCTACTACTTCATGCCCTGTTATGTCCTCGAGCATTTTTCCATCCCAGTGCACAGTTAGTGTAGTTTGGGGTTGGAAATCCGATTTTATTGATTCAGCAAGCTGCAGTCTATTATTCATTCTTTGGCGACGTATAGAGGAATAGCTTACGTTGTATTCTGATACATTACAGCGTAGACTTTTGAGTGTAGATGTCAAAACAACAGTTGCTTTCCAGTCGCTCAATTTAGCGACATCGAGACTAGTTGCTAAATTAGAATCTAGGATTGTTTTTCGGCCTCGTTTCCTTGGTATCGAAAAATCTTTGCTTGAAGAAGGTCCTGGCTTCGGAGAATTAGGACGACTTTGACTCATGTCACTATCACTCCTGTTCTCTGTAGAAGAAGTAGCTGAAGATGACAATAAATCGTATTTCTCAGTTAGTCTATTTATTGCTTCTTTTTCTTTTTCTTTCATTTTTTCCAACTTAACTTCTTTTTCTAATTGTTTAGCAAATTTTCTAGAATACTGTTTATCAATCTTACCGATTCGTCCAAGACGGTTCATTTTTCTTTGGTTAAGAAATTGCTTATCTTCGTCAATATTCATTATATTTAGAGCATTAGAGTGAGCTATATCAAACAGAACATTTAAATTTGATTGCCACTTGTTTTCTTTTTCTTTGATTGTTGCTGAACGCTTTGCCTTATTTTCTTTATTTTTTTTTTAAATTCTGCCATTCCTTGAAATATTTGAGTATTTTTGTGATAACATGTTGCTTTGCCTTGGTGGGAATACTTGCTTTTTCCCATATAGCCATCACACCACCAGCAGTTAATGACGCTGATTCTCTATTTACTTTTTTCATTACATTTTTATAGTGAAAAAATAAACTCATTACTTCTTGCACCGAGGGTAATCTTGTTTGCACTAATTCTGAGCAAGTGTGTCCGATTAACCATATTTCATCTCTTTTTCTTGTTTTTATAACATCTGAAGCCATTATATGAATAATATTACAACACTAAACAAAAAACGAAAGTAAGTCGCATTCACGAGCTAACACAACCACTTTGGATTTCAATGATTTTATCTCTGGGTAAGAAGGAGGATTGTTTAAGTTGTAAATATCAGTCCAGCTATCTAAAGATGGGGAATGTCATACGCATAAAATGTTTTCTTTTCTTTTTTCTCTCCCCCCCCCCCTCCTGCAGTGGGAGGTGCTCAATTTATTGGTACTTGCTTGATATAGGGGTGGCCGGAAGTAGAGAAGAGAAGGAAACGCGTAGACCCAAAAGGGCGTTATTGCAGTTAATTTTTAAACTTTGAGAGTTGGTAGCGACCCCTAAATATCAATAAAAAATTCTGAAATTAATAACCAATTCATATTTTAGTAGATAGAATGATATTATGGGTTGAGAGTCAAAAAAATAAAAACTTGAATTTTATGAATCACCCTAATATATATATATATTCATTCCCTCCAATATAAAATAATTTCTTCAGCTTTAAAAGTTAAGATCATAGTATCAATATTTTAATTATGATTTTAAGTTTATACAGTAGCAGATCCAGGGGAGGGCCTAGGGGGCTTCAGCCCCCCCCCCAAGAGATTGCTAAAGGGTAACATTCTGCTTTATACACTTTAAATAGCTAAAATGATCTTATTTTATTACTTAGCCTCACCCAAAATCATGCACATAGGTTTAGACTAAAATTTTGATCTATAGTACATTTTAATTGGGTGAAATAAGCTTATTTAAAAATTTAGCACCGCCCCAAAAAAATTTCTGGATCTGCCACTGAGTTTAAATATCTATTTATATCAGCAAGGCTTTAAGTGAAACCCAGCACTTGCTGATTAATTTTTTTTTCCTTATGTATACCAATGATATATCAGATTAATTAATAAATGTTTATTCAATGTAATACTAAATTTTTTAAAAAATAAAAAATGAAAAAAATAATATACACGTTATTTTTGTATGCATGTTTAGAGGCCTGTCTAAAAATACCAGACCTTTCACCAGGAAACATGTATTCCTGGTTCAGCTGAATCCTAACTTTTCAAAGTAAACTTCTTCTGCCTCCACACACTTAGCTCTCTAACCCAGAGTTTCTTAAACTGCAGGTTGTGACCCCATTTTGGGCCACAGGACCTGCTCTGGAGTCGCCAAGAATTTTTAGCAATTTTGATATTTCTTTAACTTAAAATAATTTTATGACATTTTCGTCTTTAACCACCATAAAATCAAAGTGTCGATCCAATCTAAAGACTAGAAGTGCTTTGTTATGAGGTGTTGACTAATTTCCCAGAATTTGACTATATAATTATAAATAAACAAGCACACTCTTTCGATTGATACTTAATCCTCACATATGCGATGTTAGAAGTAAGTGAGTTTTCTCAGTAGTGACCTTTCAAGTGGCTACACTTAATGGACTATAGTTTATGCTTGCTTTTTACCCAGGTTATTGAATTAATTTTTGTAATTGTATTATATTTTTAAGGGTTAACTTATTTAAAATTGTCACATCCTTTTATATCTTAAAATTAAACTTAATGACCTAAAACTGCGATAGTATATTACAGTACAATTGAAGAAACTGACAACAGTTTCACTCGCATGTATATCAGATTTGCACTATGCTTATGGGGGTCCCACAGAATTTTTGTAAATATTATGGTGTCCCCATAAAAAAGTTTAAGAAACCCTGCTGTATCCTTTACAGTGCCAAAAACACACCTGGAAATATTTTTTTTTTTTTTTTTTTTTTTGAAGAAATGTTGTTTATTTCCAGTATTGCATTCTGTATTACCTTTTTCCTACTCTCAAAAATGAATCCTTCCAAATTTGGAAACAACCAAAGAGTCATGTTTGTAAAATAAGGATGTTGAGGACAGGATTTCCACATTTTTTCCACACACAGGAAAATCTAGTAGCATCAGTCTAACTGTTTTGCAGAGACTTCAGAGTAGAAAAGGGGTAATGCTGAATGCAACAAGGGAGGTGCACCCGGAATGTGAGATTTTTTGTCAACAGCAAGAAGCACTAACATTCCATTATTCATTACTTTATGTAGGAAATTTTAATATAAATTTAGAAAATGCCATAAAACTCTTAAGAGGGGGTGTTTATAAATGTCTAAAATTACTGTGTATGTGTTTCAAAAAAGTCATAATTGTACCCTATCGCATAATGTGAAATTTTCAATTATGCAAGGATTCTTGGAACATATCACTTACATAAATGAAGACTCCACTGTAAATGCGTACTAATGAAATTAAAAATGGGATCTGCAAGCCTTTGAAAATGAAAATTCTATGACAGATGGAGGAGAAGGAGGGAGAAAATACACACAGTAACACATTATCTCTCTCTGCTGAAACCTTCACACCTGAGATATTGCAGCCACAGTTTCAACCAAACACACCTATCTATCATTTGTCCTAGCAGCCTGTTTAGACCGCAACCCTACCACCAAAAGAAAACAAAAAGGTGTTCTGATCTCTTTTGTTTCCATCTGCTAGTTAGTCCTATTCATCTCTGGTGGGTAGATGAATAGAAACACCTTTTTTGCCTGATGCAAAAATACTGGACTCAGGGTTGCCACTGGTCAGGGAGAGCAGGAAAAACTATTGACTATTGAAAAAGTCAGGGAGAATTGCAGATTTTGGCCCCAAACCTGGAAAAGCATATAATTTGGGCTGGAAAATCAGTGTTTGTAAACAAACAACCTTTAACCTTACTTTGGGAAGCTAAAAGTATCAAAGAACATATGCAAAGTTGGCATCATAAACATAAAAAATAGTCTGGATTTTTATCACATGATGGTCTGGAAAACCTGGAAAAGTCAGGGAATTTTTTTTCAGAAATTGAGTGGCAACCCTGTGGACTGAGCATGTCCAATTTTGTAAACCGTATGAGATAGGCCAGTGAGTATGAAGGATGATTTTTTTCTACTTATATTTTCTAAGACTTTCTTCTTCTGTTTGAAAGCATTTACAAACAACAGCTTTAAGTGGAAGAATTTAACTGAAAATGTACTCCCAGTCATTCCTTGTGAGAAACATAGAACATTTCATTGCCCTGTCCAGACAATGCTACAATGACAATTTTCTGGAAAGCCTATCACTTAATATATAAGTATATTCACTGTGTACGTAGTATGTATTTATAAGTTTATATTATAAATTTTAAATGAATAATTAATAATCGGCTAGAAATCAATTAACTTTTTAATTCTATTAATATTATTATACAATTTCTATCACAGTTTGAGAGATGGCAAGTTGACACACTCTCTTTGAGCTCGAATAATGTTCACTGCATTTAAAAATCAGCCGCTTGTTAAAATCAATTTAGCTTGAAAGAAAATTATTTTACTAAGCAGCAACTGTATATATGTATTTGCCTTCTTTTTGTATTTGTTCTTGTATGCCTTCTTCTATTTTAGGATTGACTGTTTCCGAAAAACTTACGTACGAGAAGGATTTGTTGGCATGTATAGAGGTAATTTTTTTGTTGCACTTAATCTTAGTTTTTCAAATATATAAAGTGAAAACCAATCCATATTTTATTTAAATGTAAATTGTGTTTTTCATTATATTTCAATGAAATATTTCTAAATTATTCAAAATTTCTCTAGGTTCAGCTGTAAACATTCTGTTGATCACTCCTGAAAAAGCAATAAAACTTGCTGCAAATGACTTTTTTAGACATCATCTATCATCAGGTTCTGGGTAAATTTTAATCTGTTTATAACTGTAGATGATAGACATAGAACGTTTTTGTTTATTTATGTGAAGTTGTAGTCAATTTATAAAATATATTTCACCCTGACAAATAGTATAAAATTTCATAATTATTTTAACTTAGCTTTTTTGTATTACTCTTTTTTGATTATTGTTTTGCCTTTAATCTATTATCCATTATATGAGCATCCAGTTTTCAAGCTCATGTTGAAGATACATTGAATAATTTTCTTTTTGGATGATTAAAAAAAAAGAATATTTAGAAATTATTTTTTAAGGCTGATTCCAAGTTACTAATTTAATTGGCTAGGACCTAATTAAGATAAAACTAACCGTGTAAGTTTTATCATGGGTTACCAGTATCAAACAATCTTTCTAAATGAATAGAGCACGATTTTAAAAAATATTTATTATTATTATTTTTAAATACATGGAGTGGGTAGATGGTCATGCAAAGTGTATGCAAGTATTTTTCTAGTGTTTTTGTCTTGGATCCCAGTTATAGCATGTAATTACTTTTGACATTTTCTTATAAATAAACTTTATAATAATTTAAAAAAATGTCTTGTTAATGAGCAAAAATTAAGTGTAATATCTCTGAAAGTAATTTTTCTTCATCAAAAATGAGTTAAAAGTAACTAATAATATTTGTTATATTAAAAAGAAAGAAAAAAAAAAAGAAAATTTGGTAGTCCTTGAATGAGAGCACTTGTTAGAATGCTGAAATCTTTGGGAGGTAATACCAAAGGGAAAAATCTGGCAAATATTTTTGCTTTTCATCCATTGTGCCAAAACAATGATGCTGAAAATGACCTTGACATGAATTGAATAATTTACATAGTTTCTTGAATAATTGTAATTTGTTTCCTATGATCTATATTGAATGTTTAAATCTAAAAGAAGAGAAATAAACTCAGATTTTTTAATTCTTTGTAGTTGAAGTCATTTAAGAATCTTAACTGCAGTAATTAAGTTATTTTGAATTTGAAGATGTGTACCCTGTATACATTTTTAAATGCTCTTCAAACTGATTATCAAACAAGACTGTGTAATTGAAATTTTCAGCAGAATTTTTTTGTTTCCTTTGCATTTGAAATCATGCATTTTGCAATGCTTCCAGCCAATCCTGGTTTTGCAGAAAAAATCAAAATATTAAGAAAGATAATTTTTATCCTTTGCATTTCCATGTTAAAATAGCTCTTCTTTGCCACTTCTAAATTATTTTTGATGATCCAGCTATAAATCAGTTCCAGATTTTGAAACTGTAAATGTTTGTAACTTGAAGAAACAAGTTATGTGGCTTTTAGTTTTTGTGTGTGTGTCTTTTTGCAAGTTGCTTAAGGTCACATAGTAGTTGACTGTATGGATTTTTTATTGCTAAATAGAAGAGAGAGCCAACAAACAAACAAACAAAAATTTATTTACAGACTGTTAACAATACTATCCTACTATATAGTTATGTCGATCCCTGACTCACTGACTCCCTAACAGTTCCGGGCAACCTGCTCGAAGATAAAGCTTTTACTGCCATTACTGCAGAAAGATTACGAAGTTAAACAGAAAAAGTGTAATAACATCTATACTGTTTGAGCAAACCACTTGAAATTTTTCACGATTGTATTAAAATATAGAGAACAATCTCTGCTACTTTAAAAATAAAAAAAATCCACCTATTCCATCATTTTTAAGCAACCTTTTGCTATTTTCCATTTTATTTCCAAGAGTAAAAAAAGTTTATCATTTGCATGACAAAATTAGGAGTATCAAGTGACAATTATGTTTATTGACATCATGGTTATTTAGCTTTGAAGGTAAAAATTGTGATTCATTCATTTAAAATAGTTTTTCTAGATACAGTTTTTTTTTTTCACAAATAAAATGAATTTCATCTGCCATGAAGCTTTGATATAAGAGGGTTTGTTTACACATCATGAATGCGAAAAGTTTTCATGCATTTCCAGAAGAATATGAAATTTGATTTGGGTATAGAATAAAAATTGAATGTGAAATTATTTATTTTAGGTGGATGAAAATGAAATATTTGAGTGTAGACATATTTTTTGTCAAATGTTTTTTTTTTTTAGCGCCTGTTGTAATTGCCTCCGCAATGGGCTTTGACTTTGCAAAAGTGATTTTTGTTCTTATATGATGAACAAAGATTGAGTAGTTTTTATTTAAAAATTTATTATGCAAATTCAGTTGTTTCTTAAAATGGTATTCCACTAAAAGATATTCTTAATAATTCTTATGAAGCGTAATCACATTCTATATATTATTTAAGGAACCTATCAAAGTGTATAATGAACAAGAACTAAATGACAGAGTAAAACACTTGTTTTCAGCTATTAAATGTGGGGGCAATTTGCTCAAGTAAGAACTTCACTTACAGGGTTTCTACAGACCTGGAATATCAGGGAAATGAGTTTTGGTCAGGGATTTGGGAAAAAGTCAGGGAAGTTAGCAGAAAGTGAAGAAAGGTCAGGGAAATGCAAGAAAAATTGAATTTTGCGGTAAAATCAAGAAAATAATATCAGTTTGAATCTAAGTATAGAAATTGTTTTATTTTCATTTTTTCAATTGACCTTATAAATAATTTTAAAATGTTTTCTTTATGTGCATATCTTGTGCAGTTGAAATATGTTTAATTTTATTCTAAATTATTATCAAACATGGTTTTTGTTAAAATCCAGTATGTCAAATAAGATTCTTGCATATATTAATTATTATTATTATTATTATTATTTGTAAAAAAGGGACAAAATATATAAAAAAAAATATTATTTAAAGGATGTAATGTTACAAATATAAACACAAAATTCGGGAAAGCACGCTAGATGAAGTCAGGGAAGAGCGTGATAGATGTCAGAGAAAAGTCAGGGAAGCAAAAGCTGTGAAATCTGTAGAAACCCTGCCTTACTATTTTGAAAAATCTTGTGTCAGATATGTAGAGTAATATTATCCCCTATGCTAGAGCTGATAATTGGACGAAACAAGACAGAGTCCATCTCGCTGTTTTGAGACAGCTTCCGAAGAACATTTGTCAGTGAAAAGTCGGTGATGAAAGATATGGGTTAAAGGTCATTGGGAATGCATTATATTTTCACTCGTAAAGACTTTTGAAGGAAATAAACATTATAAAAGTGTCTTTAGCTCATGCATGTTTTGACTGAGAAATATTAGAACGTTCATAGATTTTATGAACGGATATGATTAATTTCTTTCAGAGAATTAAGTTCCCGAAATTTTTTAAAATGCTACAAAAGTGGATTCATCTCCGATTACCTAGATCTCCTTGAGTCTACATCATTGCTATAATTTTTATCATTTAAAATATTACTTAAAAATGATTTTCTGTTTGTAATAGTTTGTTCAAATATAAATTACTTATATGCAAAAGTTCGGCTACTTGCCAAATTTTAGGGATTATCTGTAAAATATATAGATTTTTGATGTTAATTTACTGATGTACAAATGAGATAAGTAATTTTACTAATTGTGTGGTGATTTTCAGAATTCTCAAATTGCTTTGGCCCCTAGTTAGTTTAAAAAAAAAAAAAAAGACCTTTTTACTGCTGTATGGTGGAAATCTAATGAAAGGAGCACATAATTTTACTGATGTTAATTTTGCCAGCTTGGCAGATATGCTACTTTTGAAGATTAGTTTTCTAAAATTCATGTATAATCTTTCTAAATATGAGATATCTTCTTTTTAAAAATAAATGTATTTTGAACCTAAAATGATTTTTAAATTAAATTGGGTATGATTTTCACTAATGCCAAAGAACTGCTGCCTCGCCAGCTGAGATTAATTTAATGTTTTTAAATTTGTGTCTTTTAAAAAGTTATTTTTCTTTTGTAATGCATAATATTTTAATGTATAACTTTCAAGTAATTTTTCTTAGCAAGCTCTCACTACAGAGGGAAATGATTGCTGGAGGTTCTGCAGGTTTCTGCCAGATAATTGTTACAACTCCCATGGAGCTACTTAAAATACAGCTTCAAGATGCTGGAAGAGTAGGTTAGTCTGATCATTGAAATTATTTCATTGTAAGGAAAACAGAGATGGAAATTTTAATTTGTTCATTTAAAGAATTATTGAAAGTTAAACTTAAATCTAATGTTGGCATGTAATCCTTTTTTTGACATTGTACTTCATAATTTCTCTTAGAATTGGGAATTGAGCATTTTGTTTAGCATGATTAAAAGTGCAACAAATAGGGATGCATCGAATATTCGGTTAGTATTCGGTATACTGCCTATTCGGCAGACAAACTGAATATTCGGTTCGGCCGAATACTTCAGTATTCGGCAACCGAATAGTAAACAAATTTAAATATTTAACAATTGGTGAAAAAACACATATGTTTTTTATACCATCAATGAAAGTTATAGTACAGTACCATAGTACAAAATTAATCCAAACTGTTACTTACTAATATCACATTCAAATTAATTTTAATGTAAGAGAAAGCACTCGGATGTTAAATTCAAATTTTGTTGTTTCTCAATTTTTTCTAACCCTTTATTGCCCATTATAAGAAATTCATAAGCAAAAAAAATTGTTTTCCTACACATGAATGGCAATTTTTTCTTCATATTGAATCTTATTAAAATAGGAGAAAACTATCATTGGAAACATGTTTTCTTTGTTGGCTTCATCCATGTTGCTTCTAAAATATTATTCATCTATTAACGCTAGAATCTGTGAACTAAAACTATACTATTATTAATTAAAGGTACATTTAATGATTTATGACTTCAAAATTACATTCTGCAGCATTTTTCCCATAAAAGATAGCATTTATAGGATGGTAGCATGGGTTAAATCTTATGGTGCATTACATTAATTAACTTTACTATTACTAAATCATTTAAATATCAATCAGTAACCAGAAAAAAAACTCATAATATTAAGCATTCATATATATGTGAAGGCAATTAACTGCTGATTATTTATAAAATATGCAGGTACCAAAAATTATCATCATTTCGCAAATTTACAAAGGTGATTAATAATATATAAAGGAAACACTTAGATATTAAATTTTACAATGTTTTAATCTCTGAAGTTTTTCACCATACGAAATATTAAATATTGTTTAAAAACAAACTAATTGAGTTAATCATTGTAATCAAAGTTTAATGGCAATTTAATAAGTTTAATAAATTGTAACCGAATATTTGGTAAGAATTTTATCCGAATATTTGGTATTTGTTATTCGGCAAAATGTGGTATTGGTGCATCCCTAGCAACAAAAATACAGTTACTGATTAAAAGTTTTCTACTATACAACCCAAAACACAATGTTAATCATGGACATAAGAAATCTCACTAATCATTCAGTATTTTTCGTTTTGTCCTTAGTTATGTAGCAAGTATGATGTAGATGCAACCACAGACATGACCGTATTTGGCTATGTTACAGTGGATTATTGCAAATCATGTATCAGCTTTCTGTAAAAGAGATGTTGATTGGACACTACCAAGATATATGCATTAATCAATCATGTCAGTGAGGTTATGATTGTTTGTAATGTGTTATTTATGATATTAGATAATTTCTGACAAAGCAGCACATTTGGATTTCCAACCACCATTATCCCTATATTAAATTGTACTTTTAATTGTAATTTTTGACGGTACTACTAAGCCTACTGTATTAACCCCTTGACACCCAGACCACTTTTTGCAAGTGTGTATGTATGTACCAGCGTTTAGTGTAAATTTGTATTTTCATATTTCACATGAAATGAACTGAGAATATTGTTGTTATTTGCTATTTAGTTATGATCAGAACATGGATCAGTAACATGCATACATCCACTGACACACCTTGCTTCTACTTCGTCATCAGAAACATCTGACAAATCCGTATCGCTCATATCTTCCTCATCCTCTTCTGCCTCACAGCTGTAATCATCACTACTGTAACTGTTGCATTCTATCTTGATAATATAATAAGCACAATAAAGAACTTTCATGTAATGCAAAACATATTGGATACAAAGGAAACAAAACACTCTACCTCACAAGTACGCAACACCTATGTTCTGACTGGCCACACCTCCTCACATGATCCAAGTCATGAGGTGAAGAGTGAGTGACAGGTCTAACATAACCAGATGTCTCTTTGGAGAAAGGAGAACCTTACCAGAAAATGAAAATCGACAGCTCAGATACAAATAAAGCAAGACGTAATAATAGCAATAAAGCAAGACGCGCTGTATGTCTGATGATCATCTACAATAAAATCAGGACGTACATTGTACGTTCTAAATGTCAAGGGGTTAAGAATATCTGCTCAATTTTTTTTTTCTCCCAATCGTAATAGGTGACAAGTGACACGCTGGCTGATGAAGTAAGTCTGCCTGTCAGTGTCTCTTTAAAACACCTTAATTTAAAATTGTTTAGTTGGACTGATTACTTATAATTATATTTAAAAAATTATGTGTTATATGCATTTCTAATATGTAAGTAACTATCCTATAAAAAGGAAAACGGTATAATTATTCAATGAGGTGGAGATAACAAAATATTGTGAATTAAATGAAACAAAAAAATTGTCAATGTTAGGGGCATGCAAAGATACTGTAACTCAAGTATTTGTAGAGAACCTGAAAACAATGTTTTATATTGATAATTGCTGACGAATTGCTTTTTATAAGATATAAAAAATTCCTTTTAGTTATGAAGCTTTTTATTTTGTATATATAGCCACAAAGAGCGCCGGCGGAGGTGGAACTGTTGCAGCTCAATCAGCCACATCCATTGCTCTTGAACTTCTTCGCACTCGAGGTATTGCAGGGCTGTATAAAGGAACTGCTGCCACAATGTTACGAGATGTTAATTTTTCCATGGTATATTTTCCTTTATTTGCACATTTAAATGCACTTGGTCCTCGTAAAAAAGATGGTAGTGGTGAGGCAGTGTTTTGGACATCATTCTTAGCAGGCTGTGTAGCTGGTTCTACTGCAGCATTTACTGTTAATCCATTTGATGGTGAGTTGAATCTTTCATTGTTACCTTCACAAAAAAAAAAAAAAGAATACATTTTCTTGTGTTATAGCAGGACATTATTTTTAAAAAATATAATCTTAAGATTTCTGACTACTTTAATGATCAGTTTTGTTCAATTACTTTAAACTATTGTCATTGAATTTTTTGAAAGTTTGGAGTAATTTTGAGATTTTGCAAAAATGTATTCAAAATGTGTAAATATTTGTCCATCATGTATAAACCACTCAAGCAAATGAAGTAAAAGTTACAGGGTGTTCACTGGTGACTAAAAAGGTGACTTTTGCTACTAATTTAAAGATTAGGCAAGTTGGCTGACTTTTTTTTAATAAAAAAAATTTATTTTCATACTGTTTTTAAGTTTTTGGCTTCTTGTATCTTTCTCACGGCGACTAATTTGAAAATGAGATTGATTTTTGTCAACTCCCTTTTCTTTTCATTTCAAAGTTGCTAATAGTCGTTCATCAAACATTCTAATTTTTTTTTTTTTTTAATCGCGGCATAAAAATAAGTGTGCTATATGCTCTTATGTAATGCATGAAGTTTTTTAATTTATCATTATATATTCAATCCTTCTTAAATGAAGCTAAATGATGTATGTTTATTTCTTAACTACAAAATCATGCAAAAATGCTACTATTTTGGCTACTAAAATTAAGAAAATGGCTACTAAACTGATGACTTTTTATGTTGGTGAGGCTACTAAGGATACTATTTTTACCTCCTGACATTGGTGGACACTGAATTTACAATCATCATACGGGGTTAACTATTGGCATCAAAATACTTCAAAATTTTTTAAATAGGCTAAGCAAATATTTGTTCCATTCCTGGAAAATGCCATTGGAATAGAATGAAATTTGGAATTATGTTAGATGGTAAGTTAATTTAAACTACACAGATGATTATTTTAAATATTTCATAAACTGAGATTATTTGAAAATCATTTGAATTTTGAAAGGTGTTTGTTCTTGCATATCTTCCAAAAAAGTTTTAAGAGAATAGAATAAAATTTTGTGACATGATCGGCAACATCTGAAGCAATGAAATCATATTTTTTACATAAATTGGAATACATTTTAAAGCTTTGCAAAAATTGCATTTTTTCTTTGTTTTGGGGGGGTGAGGGGGGGGATCACTTTATGGCATCTGGAGGTTAATAGTTAGCTATTCAATTGAAACAAATTTTGGCATTTTCTTATTTGCTTTTTTAGATTTCCTTGAGATTGTGCAAAATTTTCTTGAGGCATAATATTAAATTCTGAACAGTGAATCAAACAAAATTTATTTACAGGTGAGGAATGATCTCTTGACTTTAAGAGCTCATTCCAATAAATTAAAGCATTAATTTTGAAAATAAAATGTTTTTCTCTATTGACAGCTTTACACAGCACTTAGTTACTCTTTAATCTGTTAACAATACACAGAAGTTGTAACTTTGCTTTTTATAGTGTTGTTTATATACTTATTACATTCTGTGTACTCCTACAATGCCAATGAAAATTCACATTTTGAAAATTTGCATTACATGCTAATATGTCAATGACGAGTCATATCACAGTCATGCATGTAGCAGCCACTACAGGCATAGTGTTGGGGAAACATAGGGGCCATAGGCACGCATATGGGGCGAGAGGCAAGGTTCCCCCTAGGCACTTTCTGCCTAGATGTGTAGCATATTTTATTGTGTTATGATGTAGATAAAATTCGCCACTCAACAAAATTAAAACTGGAATTGCTACGAGTATAATGTTTGCTCCTCTAGAATATTCCCATAAATTTTCTCCCTCTAGAGCAATTTCTGTGGATGCCATGCAAGGGTTATGTCATGTGCACCCAATTTTATTTAGAAAACTATTAACTTTAAAAGATTTTTTTCTAAACTCAAAAAACTTTGCTATTCTTATTCTTAAAGATATGGTAAGTAACAAAACTGCAGCAAGTTGTAGATCTTTTACTCTTCATTAGAAAAAAAATTGATGTTTTCAGAACTTTCCTCTTATATGAAAGCTATAATATCGTATATAAAATTTCTATAATAAATTAATATATTTATTATAGTGCAGTTCCATCAATTATTCATGTATATTTTTGTCATTCTATGTTTTAACCGGATTTTTGCTTAACCGGCTCACCCCTTGTCTCATTTAGGTCAGTTAAGAAGGAGTCTACTGTACTAACTTTAAAAAAAAACAAATAGAATGATGAGCTTGAAATGTAAATTTTTTTGGCATTACAAGAATTGAGATATCGAAATAAGTATTTAAAATTTCTGAATTTTTACTAAGTATAATTTTGTAGGTTTGTCTCCTATGCAACTATGGTTTCAAAATTTATGGAATGGGCCTCAATAAAATCCTGATATCCATGTTTCAGGATGGAAAATTTTACTATATTATTGTAAAATAAATGTAGGCATTTATATTAATTTATTCTTGCAGAAATGAAGTCTTTAAGTGTGGATTTATGGTAAAAAAACAACAACCTTCAATTAAAGCTGAAAATTTGTTTATTTGTCAGTTTGTTTGTTTTTTGTGTTTTAATCATCAGATACTCATAAAACAAAGATAATGATCAATTGTTTTTTACACAGTTTTATATGTTATGAAATTAATGATATCAAATTTGATTTTTGTTGATTGCAGTAATTGTTCTAATTAATATTAGAATTTGATATTTTGTAGTAAGTTTTTCCCCTTTCAGTGATAAAGACAAGGTTGCAGCTTCTCAAGAAAGCTAGTGGAGAAATGACATACTCAGGGATAACAGATGCTTTTATGTATGTTCTGGATTTACTTGTTTTTTTTTACTACTATTTATTAATTTTACTGTGCTAATATAAATAATATAAATAATTTATTTTTTTAGAAAAATACTAAAGAATGAAGGAATTTTTGCATTCTTTAAGGGTGCAGGTTGTAGAATGATTGTAATAGCTCCACTTTTTGGAATAGCACAAACTGTTTACTATCTTGGGGTTGCTGAATGGTTACTAGGTAAAAAGAGGAGGTAGGTTTGAATTATGTTGATGCATAACACAATTTTACTCAAAAACTGTTGTAAGCTAAGAAATGACATACTCAGGGATAACAGATGCTTTCATGTATGTTCTGGATTTACTAATTTTGGATTTTGTTCTGGATTTGTAATTTTCATACTTCCTTTCCTTTATAGAAAATATATATCAGCTTGCAATGTTGTACAAGGATTAGGGTATTGACATTTTTGAAAGTTCTATCTAATATTTGCAATATTTGCCTGATATTAGAGACATTTGAAATATCCCTAATATCAAACCAATACACAAGTATTGCTAATACATTGAATGTAGCTAAGTTACAGCAAATATAATTAGCATTATAACATATTTTTCCATCTACTTCTCTTATAACTGCTCTAATGTTAGTTTTATATTGAAAATGGTTTCTGTATATTCCCAGCATTGAATAAATATTGCCATAATATTAGAAATATTTTCAACATTTCAGCATGCTCATTATATTTGTAAATATTTCTAAGATGTCAAAATTGCAGTAGTGTGAGCCAACAATTGTCTTGCAATAGTTAATGATCAAAAGGTAGCATTGCATGAATTTCATCCTTCTTATTGCATTTTTTTTTTTTTTTTTGTTATAATCAATAACCTATTTAAGATGTTATGAGTGTGTCTGCATCCTTCATTTACTAATTATTAAGGTGTTTGTTTTATACCCTTTTCAAAATTGCACTGTAAGTTTTCCACTGCAATAATTGTAAACATTAAAATATGAAAGTATCTTACTCATAAAGAGCTCTAAATGTTTTACCTGTGGTAATTTTTCATAGCTATTTGGCCGGAAACTGACAGTTTTTCTCCCCCTTTCTTCTTTTCTTTTAAATTCATGTATTTAGTTGCAGAGTCCTGTTCAAAATATGAATTATTCTAACCATATAAAGCTAATACATAATGCAGTTGTAGGATTTCTGCAGACCTGAAAAGTTACTAAAAGTCAGGGGTATAGCAAAATGTCGAAAGTAACAGAAATTGCAAAAAGGTCAAGGAAATGTTATGTGGGATGATAACTTGGGAAAACTATAAAATAGTGTAAGGTACAAGAAACTTGTCATATGAGATAAATGCAACTCCAAAACAAATGTCCAAACAATATGCTATGAAAATAAGGAAGAGAATTCTATAAGGAACTGTTAAATTTTGTGGTTTTCTGTTCAGGAGAAATTTCTTTCTACTAAGAATATGTTTCACTTTGTCTTTTAACCACAAAACTTCTGTTGCTAAAGATAAAAAGCTACTGTTTAATAAAATTAATAAGGATCTTTGTAAATAGCAGACATAAATATAAATAGTTCAGTACACGTTCGGGAGGTACAATGAGTGTGTCCTTCAGCTGTAAAAAGTTCCTACTTTCGCACAATAACTAAAGTAAACAAAGCTTTACTTACTTTTGTTCTCTCACTTTCATTCCTGTGTGGAACTTTTTTTTTACAGCTGAAAGAAAGGTGGACCTTTTGTACCTCCAAAAAAGGTTTTGCACAATGGTGGCTCATCATTAGGGGACAGAGGGCCCTTGCCTCACCTACTAACCACAATCTGAATCAAAGCTTCTTCCTGTTATGTGACACAGTTCTTTTAATAATTTATTTTGATTGAAAAAATACACACATTTTATTACATTTTATTATTAGGTATTTTATTTTAAAAAAGCAATAATCATGATTTTTCACTATCTAAACCATGTGCGGGCCATGAGCTTGGCATCTATTCTCCATTTACCAGGTTCACATATTTGGCATTGAGCACAAAAGCTGTATTGGTATGGCATTAAATTGGCTTCTGAATGGCTTATTTGTCTTTGTCTTCGGTCCCTAGCATGGTGATCTACACGACTGTACAGGGTAATTTTGCCAGTTAGTAGCTATTGGTGAAATGTTCCGCTCAGTAGGAAATACTTTTATATTTGCGTGATCGTGATCCTGTTTTTGCAGTGCAGTAGATGTTTTTCTGAATTTACAAATTATGATGTGATATTGATTTTAAAATAAATATATCATTTAAAACTACAACTATAAAGGGAACAAGCAGCTATAAAGGGCATAAATTCTAAATAAAAAATTAAACGTCGCTTTTTGATTAGTAATAGAACAAACTTTTCAAGATTAATATAGTTAGTTTTTACATGCTTGCAAAATTAGGTAAAAATAGCAAGTTTTATATTAATTTTGATAATCATTGGGCGTTTGAAAAATTTTAAATGCTTTAGCCATGTGAATGGGGAGATGTTGTTCTATATGTATATAACATTATAAATCAAAAGCCCACTGAAATCCCACATTTCTAGAACTACACAGTTTTAATTCGGTTGGAACAAAGGAATCTGCTTTCAAAAACTGCAATTATTACACGGTCCCTTGCAATTCCTTTGTAATTTTGTAGACAGTCCCTGCATACAGTTACTCTGGCGTCTTGAAAGACATAACAAACCTTGAAAAACCGCTGCCCAGATTCTGGGTTTGTCCAATAATTGCAATGTGCATGGATCATGTGACACAACCTCAAAAGTTAATAAAAGGGGCTGATGCAGCCCAGCAGCGATTCTTCCGCGTGACCGCAATTGCCAAAGAAACATGTATCCAGTCGTCCAATAAAATGATGTAATTGCAGTTCTACTTATTTCTTCCATCCACTGGCAGCCGTAACGCGTGCCCAAGGATTGCTCCCAGCATTTACCGGCCAGGGAAGACCAGCCAGTATGCTACAATAATGGCTCTAAGCCAGAGTCCCGAACCGCCTCCCTCGGGCCCATGATTCCAACCTTCCCATAGCCGTTTTAATGCTACATGTATATATATTTTCACGATTTTAATTGGCACTATTTTTTTTTTTTTTTTTTTTGCCGGGCTCCACTGCTGAAACAGATCACGAGCCGCCACTGGTTGCGCATTTTTTATTTATACTTTTATAAAGCTCTTCATTATTTTCTCTTCTCCTCCATGTTGAACTTGGTGTCTGGTTACATCACTCCAGATTTTGCTTATTCCTGCATTAGTCATATCATTAATGCTGCCCTGTTGAAGAAATTTCTAAAGATTCTCAACAAAGATATGTGTAGGATTTATTATTGTAGTTGGTTGTTTTAGTTATCCCTTCAAAAGCCTGTTGTGATGGGGTTATTTAATACTAGACAGGATAAAGCAGTTATATATTTATTAAATTTAATATCATTAATATTTTCTTTTTTACATTCATTTATTTCTTGTTTGGTTACTCCGATGTAGCAACCTTTAGTTTTGTTTCTTCAAATGTTAGGTCAATTTTATAAATGCCGGCAGTGTCTCTGGGATCAATAACATCTTCTGATTTTATACGCTGACAAAAGGTTTCGTTGGGTTTGATAGGTATCCAGATGTTTTTCTTTATTGCAGTGTTGGAAATTTTATTGGTGATACCTTTGCGAAGGGAATAATTCTTGTAAAATTAATTTTTTCTTTTTGTCCACTGTTAATTTTGTTGAGTTTCTTATTTGTTTCTTTTAGGATTTTCTCAACATTTTTAGGGTTGGCTGTTTGGCATTAATTATTAATGAATTTGATTTTCTCTTGAGTTGAGTACTTCTTTATTGCTAGTTGGCTCTCTATAAATAGTAATTTGAAATTCATTAGGTTTGTTTCTGATTATTTTTACGTTGATAGTTTAAAATATTATTAATTTTTTTTCTCACATGTAAATTTGTTGTTAGAGTCTAATTCATTTGCTTTTTCAAGAAAATCTTTTTCTGAGTTATTAGTTTCAAAAACAGCAAATATATCATCCACATAACATAGTCATACTTTTATTATCAAAATTAAAATAAAAATAAATTTTATTATAGTATTAAATTTATTTTTGATTTTTTTCTTCAATAATTTGTATTTTCAATCTGCCATGATTTCAGATATATGTGATCGCATTGGCAGCCCTTGTTTTTGTTGAAAAAATTTATTGTCATATGGAAAAAGAGTTATTAAAATTATGTTCACAATAATAGAAAATAATTAAGAACAAACCCAACAAATTTCAAACCACTGTTTTTAGAAAACCAACTAGCAATAAAGAAGGTGTCAACTTTAAGTCTAACACTCCTTATAAGTGTAAAATATCCACTATTAGATCGTATATTGATTGTGCCTTAAATACTTGCTCCTATTCACATTTATTAAGAAGAAATCAAATTCATTCATAATCCATGCCAAACATCCATTTACCCTAAAAACATTGTAAAGAGAATCCTAAAAGAAAGAAAGAAACTCAACAAAATTAACATTGGACAAAAAGAAAAAATGAATTTTACTACAGCAATTCCCTTCAACAGAGGTATTGCCAATAAAATTTCATATACTTAAATAGAGAAAAATATCCGGATACCTATCAAACCATTTTTCAACGTGTGCTATCAGAAAAAGGTGTTATTGATCCCAGAGACACTGCTGGCATTTATAAAATTGACCTAACATTTCAAGAAACTAAAACTAAAGGTTGCTATATCAGAGTAACCATATGAAGAATAAACAAATGTAAAAAAGAACATACTAATGGTATTACATTTAATAAACATAGCATTGCTTTATCCCGTCTAGACTTAAATAACCCCATTACAATAGGCTTTTGAAGGAATAGTCTCTGCCGTCTAGACTAAAATAGCCAATTACAATAATAAATCTTATGAATATTTTCGAGAATCTTTAGAAATTTCTTCGACAGAGGCCAGCATTAATGAAATAACTCATTCAGGAATAAGGGAAATCTGGAGTGACGTAACCAGGTGCCAAGTTCAACATGGAAGAGAAGTGAAATTGACGCCATTCTTGTATAACAACGACTGAAGATGGCCGCAGATCGCAGCCAAAATATTTCAGAGGAAATGGATACTTCTTATCTTTTAACATATCCTCCGTCTTTCATTTTTAATTATTTTAACATTCTAGGAATGTTTGAATTAAAATATTATTTGTTTTCAGTTGTTCAGACTTTGTAATAAGAAGACAGAAAGATTTTTAAAATTAAATTAGCAGGCATATTTTCTTTTTTAAAAGCTCGGCTATAAGCTATTAAATTGACTTTCCAGCTATTAAATTATGTAAAATTATTTAAAAATTAAAAGAATTAGAGTTTTATTTAAATAAAATAAATATTAAAATAACGTATTTGAATTTAATGATGTATTTAAAAGACTGTTGTTAAAGAACTGTCTACTTATTGCATGGTATACATATAAGAAATAAAACTGTTGTGTTTATTCATCTAATTTGTGCATGATAATTTATTTATTTTTTGTTATTGAATAGTGCATTTTAAATAAACAACTTTTGCTTGAATGCATGGTTATAGTAAATTTCACTGATTGAACCATTTTTTAAAAATTAATCTTTTTTTATTATTTAATATATTACTTTATACATGTATGTTTATGAATTCATCATTTTAAATAAAGTAACATCTAAGTATTTTTATTCACATAAATCTCCATTTTTGTTAATGCAGTTTGAATTTTTGTGTGATAGTTTGTTTTAAGCTTAATTTTTGTCTCTGGAATGATGATTAGTTGCTAGTTTTACTGATAAATATCTTTCTTTACTCCCATCCTTTGCATGCAGAGATGTGTCTGGAAACTAACTACTGGTAAGCAGTTATTTTCTGATGATTATTTGATATTGTTTTTAATTAGTAAAGTTTATTGTATGACTTGACTTACGTAAAAAATAGTGCTAAATTCCACATTGTCACTAGTTTACCTGATGACCACCTCAAAATTTGTATAGTTAGTATAGTTATTGCCGAGAAAAGGAATTAATAGAAAACATTGAGCTTCATTTTTAAAATTCATTGTGAGTTTGATAGGAATATAATAAATTTTTAATAATCCAAACCTTACTAAATCGTTAAAATTGTTTAGTTTATTGAAAGCACTTAAATTGAGCAAATTAATTTTATTATTAAAAATGGTTTCTTTATGAATATGAATTATAAATTTCAAGTGAATTAGCAGCTGTCTAGCTTCAACTGTTAAGCATTCTCACATAGGTTTTCTTGTAGCTCAAATTTTCCTAGAGAAATAATAAATTATATAATGTTAATGTGACATTTAACAATTAAATGAAAATAAGTAAATAAAGATTGCAACTCGGAAAAGATACCGAGACTTCAATGCATAAATTTTATACAAGTGTATTTGCAAGGAGGGAGCTTATTATTTAAATTCAAATACTCAATTTGTTTTTCCAATACATTAAAATATCAAAATTTTTAAAAAAAATGTATGATAGCATAAATATAGGTTAAATAAACTTTTTATTTTATCTAATCATTCACAATGATTTTCAATTATTGTATTGGCATCAATTATTAGCTTTAGGAAATCTACACCTGTGATAAGTTGACATGCAGCAGAATTTGATATTGTGAAGTTTTTAAATAATTAGAATAGTAGTAAATTTTGTGACATACCTATATCCGAGTTCAATCCCCCCCCCCCCCCCCCCCCAACACACACACACACACACACAAAAAAAAAAAAAAATCAAAAGAAGCTTTAGCAAAATCTAAAATTTCAGTATGCCTATAAATTTACATTTCTCTACATTTTTCAACACTATAATTCGTAACTTCCATTCACAATCACAATTTTTTCTTGCTAAGTTCCACTGAAAATTGTTGTCTCTACATTTAACAGAGAGGCAAGGGCAATTAGGAACTCCTTAAAATTTTTGAAATCATGCCTTTTCAATTTTATCCTGGCAGTAATTCACTTCAAGGCAGTGAATTACTGGCAGTAATTTACTGCCAGTAATTACTAGGCAGTAATTCCTGGCTCTCTTCCAAGTTGCTATTCTAGCAACTGTAAATATTTCCAAAAACCTACTTCCAGTGGCATTATAGATTGTTGACTCATTCTGTGGGAATTGCTAAGGTCCAAGAAAATAATTATCCAGTGGACTCCATCCTACTATGGGATTTATCGTAACAAGGTTGCGGGTGAGTTGGTAAAGAAAGCTACTAACGTCACCCAAGCCTTGTGCAGTTCAGTTGACTAAGGTCAGCTGCGCATGGCATAAATTTGAACATGAAATGTCTTCAAAGGCTTGAGCTGGAATAACTGGACAAGGATAAATCATGGCATCTCCCTATTATCAGTTACCTAAACACCCAAGAGATTTGGCTGTTGCAGCTTTTAGACTGGTGACGGGACACGATTGCCTGCCTCGCTGCACATCTCTATAAAATCAGTGTCTTGAGTAGCCCTTTGTGTCCCCTCTGCAGCAGTGCCAAACCGATGGTTGCTGACCACCTTCTTAAGTGTCCAGCACTTCATTGTTCTTCCGTTTCCCCCCCCACTATTGAGAAGCTAAAGAACTTATGTCTGTTTCTGGTTAATACTGTGTATTTGGATAGGAGGTTTCGGCCAAGTATAATTTCTTTTCTGCCTCCTGCATCGGGGAAAAATTTTGAGGTATCTTGCTGCGTTGTTATTAAAGTAATAAACACCAGATTTAAAATAAGAAGTCCTCTCGAAAAATTTTCCTGACTACATCCTTGCTATATAAATATTACTTTTATCTATTGTCCTGTTTATAGCCTAAAATATGTGAAAAAATCTAAGAAACTTACTTTTATTTTGCCTTCTGAATATGCTGCAATAATAACTCAGTGATGATTTGAATATATATTTTCATGTAAAATGCGATATGTTTTTAAACTGCCACCACCCAAAATAGAAAAAAATAAATAAATGAAAAAGTGGTAAATAAAAGTGGTAAATGAAAGATTGCAACTCGGAAAAGATACCGAGACTTCAAAGCATAAATTTATACAGTGTATTGCAGAGAGGGCTTATATTTAAATTCAAATACTCAATTGGTTTTTCCAATACATTAAAATATCAAAATTTGTCTTTTGCATTTCAATTGTCTATCCAAAACATGACATTAAAACTAACTGCGAAAAAAATATCAGCTATTTTAGATCAGCTTAAAATCATAGTTGATATTCTGTGGTTCTTGAAAATTTATCAAATTTGGATTTGAAAATTGTATGTGTGAAATGTTTATTTACTAGAAGATCTAGGATTAAGTACTTACTCCTGAAATCCTGAAATTAAAAAAAATCCTGTTCTGCTTTATTATAATAAAACATTCTGCAAAGAAGTTTAAACTTACTTTTCATCACTATACACTACATCCCAGATTGAGTGTTGCTTTTCCTTTATATGCTTATTACTTTTAATTTATGAAAAATTGATAAATTTTTATGGGCACTTAGTTAATCAGTGTTTAAAACCAAATAAATTATAGTAAAATGCACCTTAGTGAGAACTTGATTTGAAAATAAATATATTTTTCTTCATTGAATGCCTTACTTCTCTGGGAAAATGTCTTGGTTTCTTTCAATCATGTTTAAGTCAAACTTTGTTTTTATTGTAAGTTTAAGCTCTTAAAAGAGGAAATAATGCAGTTTATACATCTGAATATCAGGTGTTAAGTTGTTCAAATATATTTCTGTGTTCACTAGTACATGACATTTTTAGACCATCAAATAAAATCCTGCAATCTCTCTCATAGAAGTAACAGGAGATCCAGAGTTGTTTATAAATTACTCTTACAAGGATTAAGTATAAGGGTAGTTTTTCTGCCAATTCTAATAATATTTTTATAGATACATACTAGAAAAGAATAAGGCTTCCCTTTGGAGTTACCTGTGCTTAAAAATGATTGGTCCTATACATCCGCATATTGTGCTGTTGAGATCTTGGATTTAATTCGTTCACAATTTTTCATAGGTATTTTAGTATAAAATATACTCACCTCTTAATTGACAAAACACACACTAACTAGTCTTCTGATTAAAAAGAAAAAAACTAACAAGATTTTACAATGTAATTGTGATGTTATCTGAGAAAAAATTTAAGTTAAATTTATACATTAGATCATTTTTCTTGTTTTCAACAGCTAGAAGTTTTAGTATATTTTTGTTAATTTTATACTTTTATTTTAGGCTTGCTGAAGAAGCAAAGTCTCTCGAATTGTCACCTATTTCAAGTGTTTACTGTGATGCACCAAATGTTAATTTACAGGAAAATGTTAACTACTTACCTAACTTGAGATTAAATTCATCCAAAAACTAGCTGCTTAAGAATATTATCTTATGCTAATGCAATTAGTACAAATTATATACATAGTGCTATTATCATTATTACATGAACATTCATAAATGAAGTTTTGCATGAAGTTCTGATCACAGATATGCTATTTTCCAGTATGTTATTAAAGAATTAACCTGAAAGTATGTGAAATAAAATTCAAAAAGAGTTAGAAACTGATTATTTCATAATACAGTTTTATTTGTGCAGCATATTATACTTGGGAAATAATTATTATCATAAAAATATATTTTATCTACAATTTTTCTGACTATATTTTGTTATTTATTCCTGCATTTTAACTACAGTTACAGCATTTTTATTACATTTCCTGTTTCTGAAGATCCAAGAGAAAAAACTATTTTTTGCAGCTAGATTAAGTGATAACTTGTTTAAAAAAAGACAGTTACATGAATTAGCTATTAAACTTATACGAATTTATTTAATGATATTCAGCTAAAAACCTGCAAGACATTTTGAAATACAAATAATATTTGTATTTAATAGTTTAAAGTGAATGATTACATCATATTTGCTTTAAGATAACACTTAGAAGAAAGACAAAATAATAAATTGAATTTTTCCATTGTTTAAAGCATTTTATGCCAATTTTATTGCTATACAGAAACTAGCCAAAACTTATTAATTTTTGTTAAAGAACGAGCTTTGCTGTGATGTAAATTGTCATATTCTTTTGATAAAAAAATATTCACTAAAGTAGTATTGTATTTTACTGCATTTATGAGGATTTTAAGAGTATTTCTACAAGAAAGCATTATTTAATTTTTCACAAATTTTTATTTATGCCTAAATGTATTTTTATATGTTATATATATTGGTGAGTGTTTGTTTATATATAAATCATTGAATTTATTTTGATTGTAAGTTTTTTCCTTTGTGTATTCATATATCAAAAACACTAACATTCTGAGATTATATTTCACCATTATCTAGTCCACATGCAAGAGCTAATATTGTCACGAATCACTTGGAAGATTTTGATCCGACAAGTTGCACTTCAGAAGATATTCATGGTTTTTGATAGTTCAACTCTCCACTATATATTTGATTAAGCCTTTCCTTACTTGTGCATGTAAATTATGAAATGGAGGTAAACCCAACTGTCTCTTATTAGAAAACTTTGACTTGTTCAATTAAATTTACCATCATATCCCATTTGACATTTTAGTAATAACTACCTACCTAGTTGCTGTCATTCAAAAGTATTTTGTTGTAATTAAAAAGAAGTTATGAAAATGAGCTTTTCGCTGCTATAAATCTTACAATGGTAACTTCTACAAGTTCAATATGTTCAGTGTTGGAGAAATGTTGAAAGCTGTCTCCCGACAGTTCTTGGAAGGTTTGTCCTAAATAGTAGTCACCTCCTCAGCTACACTACGCATAACTGATATAAGGATAATTTGTATTATCCAGAATCAAATTTGAGATTAATCATGAGAAGGTGCTTAATACATTCCAGCAATGCAATTTTAGCATTCATGTTATAGTGTATATCAAATTTTATAGGTCTGAGGAGCATGTGTGTCAATTTTTAATGTTTAGGTAAATATTAGATCTTCCAGCTATCAGCTGGATGACAATTTAGCCATTTAAATGTGATACAAGAGCCTAAAGTGTTCTTATTGTTATGTGAATTTGTTGTATCACTGTTGTCTCTAGTTTTAATGAAATAAATTGAAATTATAGACTGTTTTTTGTATTATTGCATTATTCAACACAGAAAGCTACTTTTAATACAGTGAAATTCTGAGTTATTTCTCAATTATCTCCTCCTCCCAGGTATCAGTAAGTATTATGCTAAAAATGCCATTTAATAAGTTTCTTGAGCAACTGGATTTTTTTCCATGCAACCAAAGAATATATAACATAAGATTTTTACTATGCTTTTTACTTTCCGAACATGTACCATGCAAGGCAACTCTGACATCTGCTTGTAATGTGCACGAATCCTTCGGCGAGGCATTGTTACATCCGATGTAAGATATCGCAGTCGAAATGCAACAGAAATTTTAACCATTAGACCACCGCTCCTTATATGTGCTATCGCATTGGAACTTCTGAATGTGCAGTTCCGATGCGATAGCGCTTCCGCAATTCATTCAATGGACTTATATTTATTCATTTTAATCATTTGCAATCGGGCGACTCCTTCTTGGGACTTCGATTTTCTTGTTATAGAGTGTACACAGCTCCTAGTAAAAAATTTGCCATATTTGAAAGCTACTCTGAATTTGACGAACTTTTTTAATTGAAAGTGTGTTTCTATCACTTGCAGTTTAAAAGATAATCGCTGTAACATCTGTTTAAATCTTTTGCCACATGTCGTTTATATGTGGAATTAAAAAAAAAAAAAAATATTTTTAGAGAGTTTTAAGCCAAGCAGTTTCTTTAAATAACAGAATAGTCAGATAACTTCAGAAAGCCCAAAAGAATAGTTTTTAAGACAATCCAATAGAAATGAGCAACAATATGTTATTAATCTGATAAACTCTTCCCCTGTTTTTCAAGGAAAACAGGTGTATGAGGTTTTTAAGCGTGTATGATTAGTAAGGCTTAATTTTAAAAACATTTCTTCTAATATAAAATAGGTTTCTGTTTATGCTAGACAAGCCTTTATTTCGTTATGTAATTATCTTCCATCCACTGCTCAAAAGTAGCAAGTTGTATGGTGATCATGTATTTCCAGCTCACTTGAACTAAAAAACATTGAGTTATTCAGGCAGGGGAAGGCCACATTTAGGTCCATGCCACCCACCTACAAGCAAAATTAAAGTCTGCTGCCCCCAGCATGCTCCTTTTTTTATAGATCAATGCATACTATTAGTGTACTGCCAGTTAAAAAAATGTCTTTAGAAAAATATTCACTTAAATCTGGTTTTCAATGTGTACCTTTTACCAAATTTAATTTCGTAAATTGCACTCCTGGATTATATTCTAATTTAAAGGTAATAATTAAAAGAACACAAAATAGTAAGTACTATATTCAGACATTCTAACTTCTATGGATTCTCCATAGTTTTCTTCATAGTAATTTTTGAAAATTTGGTTTTCTACAGACTATGAAAAAGTGCATATTTACAGAAATTTAAATATAAATTGATTTACTCAATGTTTTTAAGCTATGTTCTTTTAATGATTAAAAAAAAAAAAAGTTATTGCACAACACTCAAAGCCTAAAACAATTATTGGAGGCAATCTGCACCGAATTTGTAATCGGTGCTCACTGAAGAGAAAGTGTTGAGTATAGACTTCTCTTTTTTCCTCCTCCCCCCCCCCTCACTTTCTCAGACCTGACACTTCACTAGTTTCTGCTTTTATTTTCAAGCCACGCTTATTGCGATAGATTCCATTCTGGTTGTTTGTTTATTTTTACCAATATTTAATAAGGTATAATTAATTTTAAAAAATAGTTTAGGAAAAAAAAATTGAAATTTTCTTTTTGTGACTGACTACTAAAAAATATCAAAAATTACTGAAAGTATTCTCAATTACTATGGAAAAGTCTCATTGAGGATTGGCATCTCTGTATATTTTGTGATAACATTTTAGCACTATACAGTCCTAATAGTTTTTAAGTACAACTATTTTTACAATTAAATTTGTTCTTTCAGTTTTATTGTTTGTATAAAAGTGATTTTTGTAAACATAAGCTAACACTTTTGCCATTCATTTACTTGCACATTAATCAGAGCTTTGCTACAGTTTTTTAAAATAAGGCTTGAAAGAAGCCAATTTATAACTTGTTTCTGAATTTTTTTTAAAAATAAATGTGTAGGATGAAAAAGCTTTTTCCACAAATAGTGAATAGAAAAGGCTTTCAATGATTTTGGCATACAAAATTTTTATTAGTGAGGGTTCTTATGTGCAACAAATTTAAATAAATAAGTCTGCCATTACGTCTTCTTTCCCCTGATGATCCATTGTGAACCTTTAGGGGTTCGCATACCCTAGGTTGAGAACCACCGACTTAAACTGAAAGAGCCACAGCAAGGGAATTTTTTCCAAAATGTTTCTATGAGGTAAATATTTGAATACCTATAATTCATGTTATATTACGGGGCAGCACCAATTGTCATTCATCCTGGCCATGACAACGAAAGTGATCAGTCTTGATGAAATGATTATATTTGTGGGTAAATATTTTATAATATGGACCAGGAAAAAAAAAAATTGCATCAACTGCATTCTGCTAGCAATAAAAGAATAAAAATGAGCCCCTTAGATCAGGGTCTATTCTGGTCTAATTAGAAATATGGAACTGTTCAGCTGAGGCTCCAGTGTAATATATATATACACAAACAAAAATTTTGAGTGATATTGTTAACTCTACTTTTACATTACTGAAATTATATATATCCACTATGCATCAACACAGGTTTTAAGAAAAAAGTATTTTGGAATTTGTTTGACCCAATACATACACATTTAGTAAACATTTCAAATAAATATTTTATTGAGTACATAAAGTACATTCATCTCAAAGTTTTTTTTATAACATCTTGAGACCAATAATTCTATACATGACATTTAATAAACAAAGACACTTCAAATGAAATTAAATGATCTTATATATTAAACTCCTTATTTCCTAGATTGTGCAATTTGAAACCACAACAAGGTAACAGGTTATTTATCTATACACCAAGACTATACCATGTAGCATGCACATAATAAATGAGATGTAATTTTCAGCATGTTTTCTTTTGTACATATTTTCTTGATTAAATAAATTAATGCACCAGAAATGTTTTTACAAATAATCATCTACTCTAGAACAACAGTGACAAATGGAATGTTTGTCTTATCTCTTGACTACTATGAATTTTTCTTTACAGCCATAAGTATTTTTAATCAAAGAATTTACGATTTGGGTTGGGTCCAAAAAGTGCTTCACGGATTTCAGGTAGTAACTAAAAAAGAAATATTAAACAAGTCAGATCTGCATTTTAAGCATGAATGAGCAGAAATATTAAAATGTTCAATAATACTTCAAGTATAGATTTAAAATCAGAGTGCAAAATAAATATTTTTCTATTTTAAGTTTGCTTTAACGAGGTTCACACAATAATAAGTGACTCTTTTTAAGGGATGACAGAGTAAAGAGTTAAAGAATAGTGATTAAACTTATGAAGTTTTTTTTTTTTTTTTTTTCATTTTAAATGTAAAAAATGTTGCATGCTATAAATAAAACATCCAAAATTTGAAAATACATATATATCTGATATTTAATTTATTTTCATGACTTAAGTACCATTTTTCACAAAAATGCAGATAATTATTGCTTTAGCAGCGTTCCCACTGGCGACTAAAAAGCGACTATTTGCTACTATAATCGACTATGGCGACTATTTTCCATCAAAAACATTTGAAGAAAATGATGACTGTTTTTCAAGGAACATGATCTTTTTTCTTCGCCAAGAATGTTTCAATTCATGGCAAAGCTCGTGAAACCACGATGACGTCACTAATGGCAAAGAAGCGATATTTGTCAGTGCTGAGTTCTTGAGGAATATCTGTAGTGAAAACCGCTGCGTTGTGCTTAATGACATCATCACAAAATAGAACAACTTCTGTAGTCCGCAGGCGCGATGAGGATTTCCTCTGCTTTATACTGAAAACCAAAGTTTTACGTGCAACATGCAAAATTTGAAAATACATATATCTAATATTTAATTTATTTTCATGACTTAAGAACCCTTTTTCACAAAAATGCAGATAATTATTGCTTTCTTTAGGATGGCAAATAGTCTGCAAAAATAATAGACAGTTTTAAACTTATTATTATGCATACATGATGATCAAATTCAAAGATGGGCTGAAAAGTCTGAAGTTAAAATATAGATTGAACGATTTTCTCGAGAAAGGAAAAAAGCAAAAACAGTTATGATTTTTAGATGCATAGGCATGAATGTTACAATTAGTACCAGGGTGTCCACCACTGTCACTAAGTTAACATTGTAGCACTAGTAGCCTCACAAATGTTAAAAAAAGTTGCCAAAAAAGCTTACTTTTTCTTACTTTTAGTAGCCAAAATAGTAGCACTTCCTCCAAATTTTTGTTTCAAATATTTTTTTTAACATTGTGACATAAACAAAACCAAATAAACAGATTAAAAAAAAATCTTGTTTATATTACATTTTCTAGTTGTCTCACATATATAACTCTTTTACTGAATAGAAAAAAGGACCCGTTCACTATTTGGTATCCTAGGTTAGATAGGATGTGCAAATATAGTCCTCTGGAAATATCTAGGAATCACCGACTGTGGATAAAATAAAAGAATGGAAAAGAAATAGAAGCAAGAAAAACGAAACTCATTTTTTCCAATTGCTAAATGAGGCAATAAAGGAAAAGCCATTGAATATTTAAAAGTAATAAAAAAATGACTTTTTTAAAACCATAAATGTATCCTAAATTGCCTTATCTTTAATTTAGTAGCAAAAGTCTCCTTTTTATTTGTATTTGGTGCTGAAAGATTTAATTTTTTGGTCATGCACCAAGTACAGTGAAACCTGCATATAACAATATTGTCTATAATGATAAACCTGCCTATAACAATATTTTCCTTGAAAATAAACACTCAAAAAACTGGTGTTAAAAGATAAAATAAATAAAAACTTTGTGAAAAAAACACACATAAGAGGTTACTTCAAGGCATAACGATCATTTTGATCGAAACTTCGTTCAGTCTTCGTCAGACAAACCCTTCCATCATACAGAGTAGAGTTCTCTCTGCTCTGTATGACGGAAAGGTTTGTCTGACGAAGACCGAACGAATTTTCGGTCGAAACGATCGTTAAGCCTTGAAGTAACCTTTCATGTGTGTTTTTTTTCCCCCAAAGTTTTTATTTTAATATTTCCTTTGGTCCAGACAGAATTCCTATTTACTTAGTATATTTCAAACCTGTCTATAATGATAATGTTAGCGCTTAAAAAAGATTTTGTAGTAACAGGGTATCCTACAGTCCAGAATATGTGATAATAGAAGATTGCAGCATGGGAGGGAAACAAATTATTAACTTTTCACTCACATAGCACCTTTTTTCTCGAAATTCGATTTTTAATGCACTAAAGCCTCTTATCTATGATGGCCTGGCATTGGCATTTGAAGAAAAGTGTTCACACCACAGATTCGATTCCCAGCATGGGCATCATTTCATCCATCCCATTAAAGGAGACAATGCGGGTACACCTATTCGATGCATCCATAATTAAACCCTTGAGTAAAGATTTATTTTAAGAAATTCTTGCGTTTGGAACAGATATCATGGCCAGATCTAGCTACAGAGTGACTCAATTCGCAGGAAACAACCTCCGACAACTCTTACAATTTTTTTGTCACAAACAAAAATGTGCAGTTTGGATGACGAAACATACTCGACATCTGTTACTTAGGCAAAACAAGTGCATGACGTTGTCATGATAGTTGTCAAATGTACCCAAGGAGTTAAGTGACCAGTCATCCTGGTCTTGGTAGTGGCCATTGCCTGTAAATAGCAAGTGCCTGCCACTGAGGGGAAAAAATACCAAGATAAAGCTTATGGAAAACTAAAATGTCTTATTGCAGTGATTACTCCCGTGATTAAAATGCTCTAAACCTCACAGGTGAGCAGGACAGTTTCAGTCTGGCAATGGCACAGCATTTTTTAAGCTTAGCTGTAATACAGTCTAACCCCGATTTTACGTAACCCGTTTCGTACGTTATTTTTTGTCGGTCCCGAGAAATTCCTATTCCGATAATGTTGAAAATACCTTGATTCTACATCATTTACTCTTAATGTTTCCCGCTTGCTACGTCATACTAGACTAATTACCTTCAGAAATTTTGTCTTCTTTCACCCATAAAAAAAAAATAAAAAAATCAGAAGAACAAAAATACTTTCCATATGTTCAACTAGTTGTTTGTTACCAAAACCATTTCTTCCAGTCACCCCCTCCCTGTGAATGCCAGTAAATGTGTGTCTTCTATTGTGTGTCGTGACGAATGGACCCGTCCACCCACAATACCTTGGGTTGGGTTCAACTCAACCCACAGTGGAATGGACTGCCCCTCGTAAAGTTGCTACCTGCTCCCCTTTCTTGTTCTCAGAATTATCGCAGTACCACTGAGGAAAAATCGTCTGCCGTTAGCTATATCCTATTCCCGTGAATCAAAAGTAGGATGTCGAAAAGAAAATGTTTCTCTGTGGCCGAAAAGGCAGAAATAATTGAAAAAGCAAGAGTTTTCAAAGGAAGTAAAGTTGATCTCGCAAAATCACTCGGTATCGCATATTCTACGTTACAAGGCATCCTAAAACAAGAGGTCTCAGTGGAATTAAACTCTGAAAAACTGGGAAATTTTTCAAAAAACATCGAAAATCTCTCCTTTTGAGGAACTTGAAAAGATTTTGTATGAGTGGTTCAAACAAGCCCGTACAGCCAAGATTCCAATCAATGGCTCAATTTTGAAAGGAAAGGCACTTGAAATTTCTTCTCGTCTTGAAATACAGAATTTTACGGCATCCAATGGTTGGATCGATCGATTCAAAAAGAGGCATAGTTTATCGTACAGGTTTATTTGTGGTGAGACAAATGGAGTAAATACTGCTGTCGTTGAGGAGTGGATGGAAGAAACATTACCTTCTATTTTGTGTAATTATTCACCAAATGACATCTTTAACGCTGATGAAACCGGACTGTTTTTTAATCTATTCCCTGATAGAACATACACGGTGAAAGGAGAAAACTGTCACTGTGGGAAGCTATCAAAAGTGCGATTAAGTGTTTTGTTATGTACCAATGTGGATGGAACTGAGAAGCTAACACCATTTGTGATTGGTAAATCCAAGAAGCCCCGATGCTTCAAAAATGTCAAAAGTTTGCCAACAGATTACAATACCAACCAAAAAGCTTGGATGACGCAAGATCTTTTTAAAGATTTCGTAAGAAAATTGGACACGAAAATGCGCTTACAAAAGCGAAAAATAATTTTATTCGTGGATCAGTGCACTGCTCATGTTAATCTAAACTTAAAGAACGTGCGTGTGGAATTTTTCCCACCCAACTGTACCAGCTTACTTCAGCCTTGTGACTTGGGAATAATTCGATCCTTCAAACTGCATTATAGGAAGCAACTGGTAAGAAAAGCCCTTTCTGGACTTCATTCTGGTGAGTTTCAGGATGCTTGGAAAACGAAAATAAACGTGCTAGAAGCTCTTCATTTGATCTCATCAGCGTGGAATAGTGTCGATAAAAAATGCATTTCAAGTGCTTTTTTGAAGGGAGGATTTCCCATATCTCACGTCGACGGTGAAGTGCCACCGGAAGAGCCCACTATGGAAGACTATAATAAAGAGGATGAATTTAAACTTGCAGACATCAATTTTGACGAGTACATTGATTGTGATAAGGATGTTACTGCTACTACAGACATTCAGAGTATTTCCGATTTGATTTCGCAGTATGAAAGTGAGGACGATATTGATGAAGACTCAGATAGTGAAGATCCAGAAGAAATCATGCCTTCTTCGGCAGAGGCCATTGCCAGTTTAAATACCTTAAAGAAATTTTTAACCGGACATGAAAATCAAGAAACAAATTTGCAAAAACTTGCATGTATTGAAAAAAGTATATGTGAAATTACACTTGAAAGGAAAAAGCAGTCAAAAATAACAGATTTTTTTAAATAATATGGCATTGGTCAGTTTTTTTGTGTGTTTGTTTCCTTCATTTTTTTTTCTATTGGACCCCGATTATACGTTTTCCCGCTTCGTACGTTTTTTACCTCTGGTCCCGTGAAAAACGTAAAATCGAGGTTCCACTGTAGTAGGAGAGTGGAGTTTCTTGTTTGGTGTATTCTAAATGGGGAAGTGTGTGATGGGGAGGGACATGACAGTTGTAAAAAGTTTTTTTTTTTTTTTTTGGAGGGGGGGGGGGGGACAAAAGTTCAATCTTGAACTTCTTAAATTATATGTACTAGCTTGAGCCCTCGTTCTTGACACAGGCAAGATAGCCTTCTTTTCTAAAAATGCAATTTTTTTTTTTATAAACAGAATTTTAAAATACATAATTTTCTCTCAGAAGTAGCAAATATAGAAAGACAAGTACCCCCCCTCCACATGAAAATATCTTAAATAAGATCTTACTTGCTGGCTAATCATATCGAGTCTGCTTTCTAGTGTGTTGTTGATTTTCATCTTACCATTTTGTGCAGTTAATTCAATTCCACCAGCACTAAAAAGGAAATATGAAGCATTGGATAAAACTGTTTTGTTAAGGTTACACATTTTCATAATATTAATACATTGACAGACACACAAATATGAATTAGTTTTATACTATAGAGAAAGTTTCTTAAACACTCTTCCTGAAGAAATGGATGTTTTGAAGGGTGAGAAAATAACTTAGGATATTCTAAAAAAGTAAGATTTTTACTTTCCAAACATGTACCATACAAGCAAAGTATTGTAATCATGAAAAAATTTGACTTCCAGATTTTGGTGTATTGACACGTTTTAAAGTCTTCTGAATTCATTTATGCTATTTTTATGGGATGTATGTATGTATGTATGTATGTGTGTGTGTGTGTTTGAGTGAACACAATAGCTCCAAAATGGTGAATTCAATTGAGCTCCAATTGGGTATATAATTATACATCACTGTCGCAAGACCGGTATTGATTTTGGTGTGCACAGGACTTAGTTTTTTTACAGGACTACGAAAAAGATTTCTTTTAAATTATGGCCTATGGGAGGAAATTCTTGAAAGTGTGCTGACATTTAAACGGTGCATTCGATTGAGCTCAAATTTGGTATATATATTATAGACCAACGTTTCAAGACCGGTATTGATACATAGGATTTATAGTTTTCAGGGCTATGAAAAAGATTTCTGTTACACTATGGCCAATGGACGGAAATTTTTGCAAGTGCACTAGCGTCTAAAGAGTGCATTCAATTAAGAACAAATGGGACATGTCTATAAAAGGTTAAGGTCACATGATCTGCATAGATTTTGGTGTATGTAGAGTTGATGCTTTGTTCGTGTGATTACAAAAAATAATTCTTATACATTACAGAATATGGACGCAAATCATTCAAAATGAGCTAGTGTCTAAATGGTGCATTCGAAGAAGTTCAAAGTGGGTATGTAGATTACAGGTCACCGTCACACAACATGAATAGATTTCGCTGTATATAGGACATAGTTTTATGTCAAGGCAACAAATGAGTGTTCTTTTATATTATAGCCTATAAACGGAAATTCCTGAAAATGCACTAGTGTCTATAGGGTGCATTCAAATTGAGAATGTATGTTATAGGTCATGGTTTCATGACCTGCATAGATTTTGGTGTGTGCAGAGCTGACAGTTTGCTCATAGGCTTACTTATGTATTGTGGCCTAAGGACACAATTCATTTAAAGTGAGCTAGTGTCTAAATGATGCATTCGATTGACATCAAATTAGATATGCATATTATGAGTCACTGTCTTACACAATGCATAAAGTTTAGCAAGTGTAAGCCCGGCAGTTTCTTACAGGGCTACAAAAAAGTATTCTTATAGATTGCGACCTATACACTTAAATCACATTAAGTGCACTAGTGCCTGAGCACTAGATCCGATTAAGCTGAATAAATTTATTTATATGCTTTAAATATCAAATGTTCGGAAAGTTGAGTGGAGTCACTCCAGAATTCTTTGAATTGAAATTTCTCTTTAACGTATAAGTACTTCTGATTATGCGCAAAACTTAGTTCAAATAATGGTTAAAATTAAAATATTAATACAACTATTATTTGAACAAAATTAATAAATTTACAGCATTTATTTACAACAATACATAAAAAAATAAAATAAATAACAATTTCATAGATGAGTATTAATTAATTTTACATATATGAAGATAACTTTTAGTGTGTTTTAGCATTATCTGTTTAACAGCAATCAAATTACTATCATTTTGAATGTCTCATAATTATATAAAATGACAAATTATGTAAAATTTAGACTATAAAAAAAATTATATTCCCTTACCATTCTGGTGATAAAAAGTTCTCTTTGTCAATAATGACCTTGAGAGATCGTCCTATTTTACTCGTATATTCTTTATTGATTGGATCAATTGATCGTTCAACCATTTCTAAATCTTGTTTGCGACATCTAACTGTAACTTCTGACTCTAAAAGCTGAAACACAGCCTACAAAAAACAAATGTCATAAATAAGTATTAAAATAAAATGCTATTTAACTGCAATCATGACAGCGAAGTTTTGATAAATACATTATTTCTGTATTAGTCTGAATATAACGTGGTGTTTTTGATTGATACTTTCCTGTTAAAAACCTGACTCGCACTAAATATAGGATTTTCTAATTATCTTGATGAAAAATTTTGGGGTTGCGTTATATTCGGACTAATACTGTAATAACTAGCTATGCACCATGTTTTGACCAGCAAGTTAACAGAACTTTTTTTATTATTACACCTTTCTCTCCTTCCTTCCAACTCACTGTTCGAAGTAAGATTTTGAAGCAGGGGAAAAAAAAAATGTATTTTTATAAGCTGACAGCAAAAACTATTCAGCTCAAAATAAAATCTTAAAATTTTGCAATAATAGTAAATTGCAGTTGCAGTTGCAGAAGATATATAAAAAAAAAAGTAAAATAAATCATCTGTGAAACACAATTTTTCTCTTTGATCACTGAGAAGTGCAGCTGAAAGCGAGCAACTGACAGGCATTGTCAATAAACTTAAAACATTTTATTTTATTAAATATTTGATTAAATAATATAGCACAGTGTACCGGCCAACTTGGGAAACCTGGGGAACTGACCAACTTTTTGCCTAACTCGTTTCAAAACGAAAGAGAATTGTATCCATCTGCGAGGGGGAGATAGGCATTATAGTAAAAAATAAGAAGTCCCCAGTCCAGTTCTGTTATGTTTAGGTCAGTGATACTGTATGCCACCATTACTGCTTCAAAAATTTTCATTATAAAGTAACCCGGTTTTGTTTTTAGTTTTCCTTTCTTTTTTGCTAGATTATTTATCAAATAATGTGGTGTGAAAAACTTTAGATTATTATTATTTATTTAAAGCATAATTTTGAAATAAACTTCACCTGCATGATCTTCAAAGTTAGTGTTGGGTAAGTGGCCTTTTTGACAAACAAAAATAGATTCTTTTGAATAAAGAAACACATTTTTAAATTATTTATTAGAAACTTCGTTTATATTCAAATGAAATTTTTGATTATAAACACAAATTTATGCAGTTTGAAACAATTTTTGCAAAATCTAATCAAGATTTTTTAAAAATTCGATACTTATGTTTTAAGTTGAATGACACCCTATCATGATGCCAAATTTCATTTCAATCGCTACAGTCGTTTTTACTGGATGGTCAAACACAAATTTACGCAGTTTGAAACGATTTTCACAAAATCTCAAAATCTAATCAAGATTTTTCAAAAATTTGATGCTTATGTTTTAAGTTGATAAACTACCAATCATGATACCAAATTTCATTTCAATCGCTACAATCGTTTTTACTTGATGCTCAAACACAAATTTATGCAGTTTGAAAGGATTTTCGCAAAATCTCAAAATCCAATCAAGATTATTTTAAAAATTCGACGCCTATGTTTTAAGTTGAGTGACCACCTATCATGACACCCAATTTCATATCATTCGCTTCAGTCGTTTTTACGTGATGCTTGAACAAAAAAAGCATCACAGACAGAATGACAGACAAACTTTTGTTTTAGGGTCGTACTGGATTCTCAGGTGCTTGAAACAGATAGAAATCACAAAATTTTTGAATTCCAAGAAATGTACAGACAAAAGTCTAATTTTATTTACATAGATATACATTTCAAAGTGTAGCCTGGAATAAATATTTTATTAAAAAGATTACTGCATAACAAGTTACCTGCAGGATTAAATTTTTTAGTACATCTTGATATTGAGCAGAATCTTTAGTCCTTGAATGAAGTTGCTTTCGACCTTCTTCGAGCACTGCCTACATAAAAACAAATAGAAAAACAGCTTTCTATTTCAATGCATAATAAAAGAAATACAACAACTCTTGAATAAAAGTCTTCAAGGATACACTCTAAAATAATTATTACATTTCATATCAGGGGGCAAATGATCACTAAGAGAAATCCTTTACTATAAGCATATTTGAGGAACTTTCAACTTTCTATATCTCTGTTTCAAATTCAAACAGAAGCCTGAAAGTTACATTAGAGACTGTGCCTAACACAGTTAATTAAATTTCCAAATTACTAATTTCTAATAAATGGGATTCCATAAATAGCTATCACCGAAGTGTCACTATTTTGTTATGGACTCACTGATAAAAAAGTTCTAAAGTTGTAGACCTGCGGTACTTCTAGCAGGTCTACAAACTTTAATTTAAGATACAGTTAAGTACATTTAGGAAGAAAGGAAGAAAGTCTAAAAGCAGTACAACTCTTCTTTGGTTAAGAAATTATATGCCGAATTTCTTAATCTTAGTTTAGGACTAATTGCAAGTTAATACTAATGACTTCTTAGTATGAACTGTGTAACGAAGATTCAGCCCCATGGTTTGATAGTAAAATCTGTATTCTGCTTGTTTCCATAGGGCTTATTTCCAGCACATTGTTTTCAAATTGCAAGTGGAATCTTCATTATTTTGATGTGAAATTACATCAGAAAGTCAATGCCATTAAAAACTTGCGACTTTAAAATAATGTACACTTTTGGTATTTCGCATTCTAATTTATTGAGAACACCCCTCCACGAGTTGATTACATATAATGCAACTGTTTGTTACCCTATTGTGTTTTATTGCTTTTTGCATGCATAAATGTTACTGGGCTCAAATTGGCTATTAGCGACCTCTGTAGTTAGTGATCAGTATGGGTCACCATAGAAACATGTACAGTGTACACAGCAGCTGCTAAAGTCTGTCAATACGACATTTTTCTAAGCAAATGATTTGTTTTAATTTGCAAAGGACTACTGGTTGTTGCTTCCAAAGTTCAACTGCCAAGCACCTGAGGTATATCACCAAGATGAGAATAGTGAAATCTTTTCAAAATGTAGAGAAAATATATATACTATATATATATTATGTAATAAAAGACCAGAGATGGTCATGAGTAATAGTTCTCTCCAAAAGTTATTTTTTTATAGCAATGAAATAACAATACTGTAAAACACATTGCCAACATTTACAGATCCATACTGATAAATCTATGGGCTTAAAATTTTGTACAAATATGTAAATAAGATGTCCAAAGGTAATTTTAAAAACTTACAAAATCCGTCTGTTCCCCAAATATTTATACACAGATAACCTTTTGTATATCCAAAAGAATAGGGCAGTGAATGATGCAACACACTTCAGGCATGAACGTGCAAATTGGCAAAAAAAAAGAACTTTGCATGCCAATCAAATTAACATACAATTAATACATTACCGGTTGTTAATACCTTATATATTCATTATATTATCAGCCTGGATGGAGTTGAAAAAGTCTGAATTCTGCCAAAAGACAGAAAACTTTCATGCCTGACACTTACTCTTCTCAGTTTAATATAATATTGCATAAAGTTTCACTTATATTAGAATATCCAACACAAAAAATATCCCACTATGCATGCGTTAGCTTCCCTATGCATTTTATATCTCATTACTAGCACTAGCAGGTAGATAAAAATTAGATTTAGTTTAAAAATAATGATTTTATGCCATCTTAAGTTTCATGCATAGAAAACATGCAAAATAAAATGTTAGGCAAGCAAACTTACTCTGATATGATCTTCTCTGGCTTTAAGTACTTTCAGCCTAGCTTGATTCAGCATATTTGAACTTTGGCTATAAAATAGGCAAATGCAAATTTTTATAAGTGCAATCAACCTTAAATTTAAAACAAATATCTAATTAAACTTACATTTTTCTTTGAAGTTCAACTTGCTTTTCTTTTTTATCAAAATACTCCATTATTTTCAGTCTTTGTTCTTGAACTAGCCTACCCTTTTCAATATTGAACTCTTCTTCTGCCTAAAATATAGAAACAGCAAAATTTCTATTATTTAGACTATTTTCTATTATTTAGAATTTCTATTATTTCTATTATTTAGATTGATTTTTATTATTTAGATTTACATTGTTTATTGCTAAAATCTTTATTAAATTGATTTTAGTAGATCTTAACTCAATTGTGACCAAGCATTGACTAGCCTCAGTAGTTTTGAGTAAATAAAAAAGTAATTCTGGCAGTAAATATTAAAATTTGGCAAGCATTAATAATAAAACAAGACTCACTATGTTGTAACTTAATTTTAAATTTTTTAAATTTCCAACCAATAAGAATCAAAGTGTACATTTCCTATCGGCTACTAATGACTTTAAATTAGAAGAATATGTTATCTTTACAGTGAAATATAATTCTGCTTTATGAAAGTTTTACTAAATTGAGTGAAAAAAAAAAAAAATATATTACTATTCTTAATAGAAACACCCTCTCCCAAATTATCCCTAATGGAATCTTCCAAATTATTGTAGCATTTAGGAGTAATAGGACATAAATACGTCCGATTAATTATGTTTGATTTACAAAAATATTCAGTGTGGGTATAAAACAGTATTTTTTACTTATGTATATAATGCATTCTTTGCTCATATAGGGACGCTTCGCTTATCGTGAACGAAATTTGTCGGTCCCCAGAGGTTCACTAAAACTGGAGTCGACTGTATATAGTTAAGTTACGATTTGCAGTAACTTTACATTTGATGTTTTTCTTACTATTGTTTAAATTTTTCTTTTTTTAATCATCCTCTTTTTGTGGTATGCCTAACTATGGATAGATATATGATTATCTACTTAAGTTTTTACGAATTATTGCTTATATATTACGTATATCCGAATGATTTTTCATTATTAATATCAATGTTTAAAAATACTGAAATTTTTCTACATACTTTTGCATCGATTTCTTCCACTTTTTCATTGGCCTCTTGTTCTATAAAGGCCATCATGTGGTTAATCTGTAACAGAATAATATGTATATATATTAATACATGCTTTTAACATTAAAAAAATTATATTTTCGATATAATTTTTATTACAAATGTTCGTAGGGCGTTTTCAGTTATCTAATGTAATTATTCTTTATTATCGTTTAATCTTTCAAAATGCATATTTTGTGTAGTAATTTTATTTTTAAACAAGCCAATAAAAGATTTTAAACCTTCTATAGGCTTGTTTTAAAATAAAATTATAAAAACATGCATTTTGAAAGATTAAACGATACTAAAGAAATAGTATTCCATAATTTTATAACGAATAGTAAATGTTAAGTTAATTTTAAAATTAAGCTTATGTTATACTATAAAATTATTTTACCTGTTTCTGCACATCGGCGTCGCTAAGAGACATTTTGGTAGTTAGATTTAGAATCCGCTACAATAAGAAATTAATGTTTATACTACTCCAAACTGGAATTAAAAGTCCGTGTGTATACTTTATGTGAGTACAAGTCATATGACATTTAACAGGCTAAATGTTGCCAACTTTGAATTTGCGGATTATGCTGTGTTGACCAATAATAAAACGAATAAAAACATGTTTGTTTTAATTGAAATAAAAAGCCTTATATAAGCATACTAATCATTATTATTTTTATATTGAAAGTTACATATTTTTACTGGTATGTATATGATTACAAATACAAAGTCCCCAATGCGTAAAGCTTGAAGGCATCTCAACTCGACTGGAGTCTCATCTCGTTTTGTTTTCAGGATGAAGCGTAAATATTGTTAATAATATTTATTTTTTATAACTAACTATGGCTGCTTGTAATTTAGAAAATGAATCGGAAGACAAGAGAAAAGAAAGACGAAAGCAGGTTGTTAAATATTTATGATATGTCGTACTATTGAGTTTTGAAATGTTTGTTAAGTGCGAAGTTTTGTAATACTGTAGATTACATAATTAAGTAGCAAAGTCAATATTATAAAAAATATATTTCTGTTATTTTTCTCGCAGGTGATGCTTGGCGATCTTCCTTCTGATTTTCTTCGTGTTACTCCAATTTCTTCCGAACAGCAATTAGCATTAGATGAACAAGCTGCTATTGCATTGCAGCAACAATTATCTGGAAGTAACTTCACTGCAAATGTTGCCGGGCGTTTAACGATTAGCGTAATAGAGGTTGGTGATCAAGTTCTATAAATACTGCCTTTATTTTATGAGTAGATGATATCCTATAGTTGATTTTGCATTTGTATAAAATCAAAATTTCAGTTTTTTCTTTGTGAAGGAATATTTAAGCAGGAACATAGCGAGGTGGGTGCATTTAAAGCAGTGCCCCCCCCCCCCCCCGGCAAAAAATTTGCCCCGCCTGTAAAAATTTTACCATACTCCCAAATTTGCAAAATATACAGAAGATTGATTTGAAAAAAAAAAAAAAAAGTTGAAGTAAAAAAATGAATTTGAAAGAATTGAAACATCTCTTAAATCTTGCTTTAACACTACTGAAGTATATACGGCAAAGAGTGCATTTTCAACACTAAACTAAATTTAAAAACCCCAATGATTATCAATTACTTGGCTGAAAGGAAGATATTTTCTTACTTTCATTTAACGAAGATATTGTTAAAAATTTAAGCCTAGAGAATTTTATTGACCAGTTTGTCAACATACGCAAGCAAATATTCTAGATTGTTGCTAAAGTACATCATACTTGTGTTATTTAGTGTTGAAAAATATAGAATTATTATAAGTATTGAGTGTTTAGTACATTTTTACTTATGAAGTACCAAATTTAGATTTTTAGAACTGTGGGAGTATTTTTATCAGCATACTTAAAACAGAAAAAATGGTAATTTTCTATTGAAGGTTACAGACTACAGACCCAATGTAAACATGGCAGTGGCTGCTGAGGTTTCTGAGCCCCTTGACTATCACCAGCCATTTTGCAGGATCAACAAAACAAGCTCAAATAATTTTAACAAATTAAAATTACACAAAAAAGAGAAAAAAAGCATCAAACTCACTAAGAAATAACAGAAAAATCTTCAACCATTGGTCCATTTTCAACCAGGAAAAAGCTCCATTAAATTAAGCAACCTAGCTGTACAGCTAATCTAAAAGGGGTAAACAGTGGATCACTTTTAACCTAAAAAATCTTGGTGGATTTAGTGAACTAGCTATACAACTAACTAAAATCAGCATGATTAATTAGCACTTAAATAACACCAACAAAACACAAAAAATATCCAATTTCACTTCAAAAGTACTCAAAAACCTTAAACAACTCAAAAAGATTGCATTAAATAAAATCACTTACCTTTTTTTTTTTTTTTTTCAGTAACTTACTTCATGGTCCAAAAATGTCCCTTACATCATCTTTACTGTCTGCACTTCATTGCTTCCTCACACTTCCCCTTCGCCTTCATCAGCTTAATGTACATTACTAAATGCACTATTTCCTTCTTCATCAACATCAACATACCCCTCATTAACATACTTTCTATTATTTAACTTCATATTCACACCAAATTTGCTACAAATATATACACTTTTTATCCCATCAAACTTTCATACACCAATTAATAACATATTTACTTTCTTACCATAATGCAGGGTTTTCCTTACTGAAAAAAACTGGGTGAGGAATTCTCACCCTTTCCCCCAAACTGAGTGAGATTTTTATAAAATGGGTGAGAATTTTTTGCTAATAGATTTGGGTTGGGTAAATATCCAGTGGGTAAGGTATTTATAAATGGGTATTTATTTCTCTGTAAGGTAGGTAAATACCCAAAATCAAGATATTTTATGATTTTTAGTTATTTTTATTGAGTGTAACTGGACCTCCAAGTCTAAATCAAGCACAGGTACATGCAATAAAAGTAACCCAGTTTAAGATCCCCCCAGGACCAGAATGTTCCCAGGAACCCCCCACAGCCCTTCTTTTTTTTTATTTTATAGACTTTAGTTCTTGAGAATCCACTTTTGCACTCAGTGTTCTTTATTATTATTTTTTTCTTTGAGAAACCGATTTGTAGGGTGCGCGAATTTCTCGCAGTAATAATTTTTTAATGCGAGAAAAAGAAAAAAAATGCGAGATTCTCGCGCTCTAGTGAAAAAACTGATAACGTGAAAAAAATTTAAATTATAAACATCCAATTTTAGTGGCAAAATTTCATGAGACATCTGATAAAGAGTCCACAAAACAAAATCAAAAGCACAACAAAAATCAAACAGATACTTAATTCGTTGTGAAAAACTCACCTCTCCCATCCTTAATAATGAAAAGCATGTCTCTTCAGCTTGCCATTAAGTACTTCACTACTACATTTTACAATCAATGTCTACTCTCACCTGTGCAGAGTGCCAAACATAAAGAAGCATCGTATTTTGTAAACAACACCAGTCAATAGGATTAGTCCCAAAAATGTTCAACCATTGGTCCATTTTTAACCTAAAAACTTTGGCAAATTAAGCAATCTAGTTATGCTACTAAGCTAAATCGTGCAAAAAGTGGCCTGTTTTTAACATTAAAAAAAAAAAAAAAACTTCTGTGCATTTAGAAACCCAGCTATACAGCTAATTTAAAACCAGCATGATTAAAATAGCACATTACTAACAAAAAACACAAACATCTAATTTTGTATAATTTTCCTGTATTTTGTGGGAGGTTTTTTTTTTGTGGGGGGGGGGGGGAGAGCAATTATCATACCATATTTTACTTTTTTTTTCTTTTCCATTTTATCCATTTCTTTCAGTTGCTATGTATTACAATCTTTTGCAAAAAATATTTTTAATTTGAAATTTGTTCAATTTTTTTTTTAACTTGAATGTTGCGCAGCACAGATATTTTGTAGTAATTTTCCATTTACCAGGCACCACTCATTAAAATGTTTGCACCATTTTCAACAATATTTATTCATGGATTAAAATTCAATAATATAAATATAAGAAATAAACATGTAGTTGCTACTAGGGAATGCAATCCCCCCCACTGTTTTTCGTTTAGCGGAATTTCTGGATTGAGACTTGTAATCCTGCTTGATAAACACTTCACTTTGAAATTTTTTGAACTAAAAATTAATTTCAATAGAGAAATGTAAGATTTTAAGCACTATCAAGTTTAACTTTAATAATAATTTATCTTATTTGATAATTAATACAATGTACTATAATCAAATATGAAAATTATAGTTATGATATTCATAATAATATTATGAATTAAGTTATTTCTTGTTGCTGAAGAGAAGAATGCAAAAAAGACAACGTAAAGAGGCACTCGTCTTCCTAGTCTTGATCTAATTTTGATAGAGAATACAAAAGCATTCTTATTTTTTTTTCATGAAACCCTGAAGGAACTGTACATTTTGCATGGTTAACTGAAGTTCACTTTACTCTTTAGTTCCCAGCTCCACGAAAATCTCATATCTGTTGATTCCCAGTGAAATGGCTGAAAAATGCCTCCCCCCATTGAAGGAAAGCAGGTACTTTTATCACTGATTTGTAGCAGGTTGGAACCTCCTGTCTTGAGTCAACTACAGGCGAGATGCTTCCTGTTGTGTTAAGCCAAAGAAGGTCTATTGTAACTGTCTTTGACAACCCACTGCACACTGTCTTTGACAAACCACTGCACACTGATACATCATGCAGACCATGAGTACGCAAATTATCTGTTTCACCTCTTCCTTAAGTTATCAAACTTCAAGGGGTGTAAAATGGTCAATAACGCCTGCAGTGGCGCACACAGGATTTTACTTTAGGGGTGGCTAGGGCTACAAATACTCATGAACTCTATTATACTGAATTCTATTATAGTTATAACTCTCTTATAACGTGAAACTATTCTGTATCACTTGGCCGTGGAACATGACCCCCACTATCCAATCAACTCGTTATAGAGTCAAATAATTACCTGATCTATTCAGTAACATGACAATTTTAACGAGTTTACAAGTATTTCATACACTAACTATAAGTATTTATTTAAACCCCCCCCCCCCCTAAAAGATATTTTAGAAAAAATTCGAAGACTATATTTTTAAAAATAAAATTTTAATTCATTAGTGACAACTTTTAATTTTAAAAGTTTTTTGACATCTAACTCTCCAGCTTTAGGGGAGGGGGGGGCTTTAGCCCCCATAGCCCCCTCCATTTGTGCGCCAATGAACGCCTGTGTTGGACAGGAAAGAACTTGCTCTTGGGCAGCAGGCTGTTTCAGGGACACATTTCGGCCAGGCGTCTTGGCCGGTATGGGGTATAGACATCACTGGCATGATATATATGCGGGGGGGGGGGGGGAGTCAAGGGTCCTGCCCCAGAAAGATACAGTATTTAGTGTTGAAGCACTTCTGTGCTATACCAGTGTGTAAATCATAACAATATGAGAGATTGGGGGGGGGGACTGTAGCCCCACCCTGTCATTATGTATGAGCACCCATGATCACTGGTTCTTATTCTTATCCAAAAAATTTTGGCCAGTTGATGATTGGGAACTGATTTATTTCTCAGTTTCAATCTTGCGGGACTATGGTCTTAACCCTGTGAGACTAGTCCTGCAAACATTTGCATGGGATCCTGCTCCTGTGGGATCGGGATTGCATCCCCTAGTTGCTACCCAAAGGCATAGCTAAAGAGGGTGCCACGGGGGGTCTGGGCTATGACTGAAAGTTTGGATTTTTGTTAATTGGATGTGAATAAATCGATTATCTTTGTGAGAAACTCTACCTTGTATTCACATTTTGGGTACCCTGCAAAATTTTCTCCTGGCTATGTCCCAGCTGCTACCTGTGACATTTTAGCATAAGTGACCTGTTAATGGAAAAGTACCTGTTTTGTTTTGAAATCAGCAATATCTGATACTGGTATCAAGACGTAATTTTACCTGATACAAATGCACATCCGTTGAAATGCTGTACGAAGGACATTACTTATATTTTGAGCCTTGGCAACACTTAAGTGTTGCTAGACGGTATCTGACGTTTCCGATACAGAGTTTGACATTTTTTATGTAACCTTGTTCCGCAACATTTTGTCATTCAAGCATAATTTGTGCTGTTTACAGCTATTTGAGAAAACTTTGTCCCAGAAAAAAAAAATCTATATATATATTTAACTTGTGAAAATTTTTAAGCAATGATTTATTTTGACATATAAAGTTGAATTGAAAATGCGACTTAATTAAATATTATATACTATTATACCTATTTTCGCATCACAAGCACTTTCTGCCATGCACATGGCCATCATCAGGTGTCTTCTTGTTTTATTGCTTCTCGTTCTTTAATACACTGGTTTATTAAGAGAAGAGAAATTAAGAGAATTTGCAGACTTGGTCAATTGTCTCTAGAAATACTGGACTGATTTTAATGAAATTTGCTATGTACATACATTGATACAATACAAAACAAATTACCATTCAATAAATGTAATGCACATGCATAATCATGCATAACACATGCTGGAGTCGGAAGGTATGAAACAGCAGTTGCAGAGTAAACAAAAGGAAAGGGTTAATAGATAGGTTAACCATTCGAGGTGCAACCCTTTTGCAATGCTGAATAAAAGAGCAGCTGTTGCCATCACTCGACTTAACTACCAACAAGATGGCGGACGATCGACACGTTCATCACGTGCCACAGATCTAGAGACCCTTTTTTCATGACAGCTGGCTGTGCCGAGCACAGCCAGCTGCATCAAAAAAGGGTCTCTAGATCTGTGGCACACGATGAACGTTTCGATCGTTCGCCATCTTGTTGGTAGTTAAGTTGAGCTATGGCAATGGCTGCCCTTTTTTCAGTATTGGGCAATCTATCCAACTGATCTCGCATTCTTCCATTTTTCAGCAGATGCCAGTTCTGTTAAAAAGAATCGTGACCATTTTTTTACCGGAAATGACGTGCTAAAAAGTAAAGGATACTCATGGAGCTATGTCACTGGCAACTATTTTTTATAGAAATCCAATCTATTCTTTGTGACTGGCAACAGTCAAAACGTCAGAGTTTGGTGTTCCCAGAGCGCGAACACTGCGCCTTAAAGGGTTAATAGGGGGTATGGTCCCCACAAAAGTTGACTGTATGGTTTTCAAGGTCAACAAAAGTTCTTTGAGCTCGAAGCACTTTAAAGCAAATGGGCGACTGTTTTTAGGAAAAATTGGTCATGCGGAAATAGTACCTTTAGAGTAACCTAAACCAGTCAGTTCTGAATGATACAAAATCCATTGTTTGCTGGAAGTCATCGGTGAAACTAGGAAAACAAACAAGTGTTGCTGGATCATCCTTCATCATGTCTATGTAAGCTCTCACACATCTTGTCTAACGACTGAATATTTGAACACTCAAAAAATTAAATTAATAGGTTATTTGCATTACAGTTATTTGGCACCTAATGGCTTCTCTTTGTTCCTGAATGTTGAAAATACACCACGTGGACAGTGAATTTTGTTGCCAGAATGGATTGTTGATCCATTCAGAAACCATGTTTTAGAGATATATCTCGAACAGAATGAAAAAAAAAATGCTTTGACAAGTGGTTTGAACGCATGCAAAAGTGTATAATTATGAAGGAGAGTATTTTAAAAAACAAATTTCGGTGACAAATTAATGTTTTATTACCATTAGGCTCAATATATAAAAAGTGCCCTTTGTATAAGGCTTTTTATTTTGTTAAATTTAATTCGTTCTATATCAGAGTATTTATGAAATTGTGTAATTGATATTTCCATTTTGAATTTATTGCATTACAATTAATACCCAATAACTTCTTAATGACTATTTAAAAAAAATATTATTTTTGATAAAATAAAGGTACACAGTTTTACTGATATTTTTAATCTTACAAAGTAAAATATTGCTTGTCATTTTAGGCTAAGTTGAATAAAAATTATGGTTTAACCAGAATGGATCCGTATGTAAGATTAAGAGTTGGACAGACTGTGTATGAAACTAATACAGATTACAATGGTGCTCGAAATCCTAGATGGAATAAAAACTTCAACTGGTAAATTTCTCATTTATATATCTTTCTATATAGATATTTTCTATTTGCTGCATAACTCATACTTTCCATGATTTCTTCTTTCTTTTCATGAGATTAGTAGGTACTATAGGCAGGGTTTGCTTTTTACCGGTAAAAACTGGTTTTTACCAGGGCATGGTAAAAACTAGGTTTTTACCGGTAAAAACCTGGGAAAAAGGGGGAAAAACCTTATGATACAATAAACTCCTTGAGTCATGAATTGTATATTAATGCTATTTATAAAACTGTGTTTTCATATAATTGACGTGGATATATCATCATCAGGACATCCTGATGATGCAAACTACATTATGTGATTGTGCAAACTACATTATGTAATAATCATTTTAATGAAAACCAAATGCTTACAAATATTAAGTTAAGTTAAGATAAGTTAAGTGTAATAAAAGTATATTTACAATTTTTCTTTAAGTAAAAATTATTAAACTAGCCTGCATTACATAATTGTAATAAATATTGTAATGTGCCTTCTCATAATAATAGTTTTAATAAGTTTAATAATGATAAATGTACATTATCTATAAATTTGAATTCTTGTAAGATGAAATAATGGATGAAAGTTTTCTGTGTTTATTATATTCCTTAAAATGATCTTTTTTCGTATAGAATTCTTTTACTTACCAAATCAGACACTGAATTACGTGAATATTGTCATATGAAAATGGAAATAGTGATATTAAATGTCCTGAACTTTTATCCCTGAGAAAATGAAAAAATAGTGGATAAATCTTCATTGTTTGCTTGTGGATTAAGGCCAATTGACTGCATTAGGGTCCTAGTCCTATAGGGGAATATTTTCCTGTTTCTAAGTGATCCTAGTATTTATGCGCCATTCCTGAAAAAAAAAAAAAAAAACACGGAAAACTCCGAACAGCTAGATCAACAGGCAAGACCGGGATATGAACCTGGCACCTCCCACCATCCAGTTTCGAGAGCAGAACCTCTCAGCCATTGGCGGAGAGATAAATCTTCAAAAAAGTGACAAAAAATAAGTCAAACTAATACGTATTTCTCAAAGGTTGTAAAAACCCTGGTAAAAACATGTTTTTCCAAAGACGGTAAAAACCGGTAAATACCACCAGACGGTAAATACCGTCCAACCCTGACTATAGGCAACAAATTGGCATGTTTCCACGGAGCACTGTTTTCTCTATCCCATCGGGCAAAAGGAGAAGATGAAATCTGCTTTTCGTAGCTACGATTCAAAGCATTAATAAAGTTTTGCAGTAGTATTGATACAGAACATAAAACCAAGATTAAGTCAAAAATATTTTATTAGTAATTTTAGAGGTATTTGTTGGGGATAGAAAATGTACAACTATTGTCCTATAGCAATTAATTTGAGATCCTATATCATTATAAATTGGGAATTTTTTCTCTTTCTTGTTTGTAAAAAGAAGCGTTTAATTTATCACCACTTCAGTTACTATCTTTGGCCATTTATTCCTGATGCATAGTTAATATAATAATGGATTCATTGCATGGAAAATATGGCCTTCTTCTCCGTTCCCCCTTTTTTTAAGTAAAGGAATCAATTAAACTTATAACTTTGAAGAGACATTCAGAAGTAAAGAAAGCTTTCTGAACTTTAAATTGCTAAATACCTGAATTCACGTGCAAGATCTAGTTGGAAAGAAAAATCAATGTTAATTGAAATGTCACTTCTTCGAAAAGGGTGTTGTTCTACTGTATAACAAGCAAGCTTACAAAGATCTGCTTTTTCTTACTTTCGTTGAGGCCTGGAAGAATGTTCTTCACAATCTCAGGTTCACTTTATGGACTAACTGGCGGGTAGGCAGATAGAAAGGCAGAGCGGAATGTGATATCATGTTAAAATTACCTAAAAGCATGCCAGTTCTATATTCCTTTTTTTAGAACATATTTTATACCTTATATTTAATTCAGTTTTCTCTCTATGTATTTAATTTCAGTTTTCTTCCTGTAAAATGCTGTTACCTTTATTCCTTATGAATAGTACTTTGAAATATTGTTTTTAGGTACTTTTAAAGTCACATAAACAGTGTTATTGGCTAAATTAGTTTGTTTTTTGAGATTTGTACGTAAATTGATTTAAATCAGTAATTAAAAAAATCATCATCATATTTAAATTGTGTTATAAATCAGCAATCCAAATCATTTTATAACTCTGCCTGTGTAAAACTTTCAAAAATCAAACATGTTACTATAGGGCATTGCTTATCCATCTTGGCATTAGTAATAAGAGATTTACAGAAATAATAATCCTGATGCTCTCTTAGAGCCTAGAGGTCAGAGCAAAATGATCTTGAAATCATTGAAGATGATTGCTTCCCACCAAACCCATTTTGTCTGTAAGCACTGCCAACTGCAGAGTGACATCTCCCTCCCCCCCCCTATTTTTTGTGACACACTATGTATGTTGGTTTCTTTTATTGTAATTTTCTGTGACTATAGCTTTTTTTCTCTTTCAGCTTCTTCTTTCCACATGATACATGTATCCACATTGAAATATTTGATGAGGTAATTTCAAATTAGATCAATAATTTGATATTAAAAATAATTTTCTCACTTTAATATACTACTTTTTCCACTTTAATCTAATTAAATAGGTATCATAATTTTTTTTTTTTTTTTGTCTACATAATTTTTTAAAAGCAAAACATGTTATTTTATCTTAAGGATAAAGTTTCCTATCTTTAGCTGGCTATGTTTTGAGTAAAATTAAAAGTTTAGTGAACCTGTGAAATTGAAAGTTTTGTTGCCTTTTGTGTGTAAAGGCTTTGCTAGTTCATTGGTGTAACTGGGTATGGACTAGGGTGGGCCAAGCCCAATCTTGACAGATTTTAGTCCACTCTAAAAAAATTAAATTTTCTGTTGCAAGAGATGGAGCCCTAGCCCACTCCAGAAATATCCAAAAAGCCTACCTAGTTATGTTAATGGTTAGTGTCATTCAAATTTTTGCAATGTGTTGCTGTTTTAATAAATTTAAACCTTCTTGATATTCTATCAAACTATTTGTATTCTGTTCAAAATGATAGATTCTTCTTGGATTTTATTAAATGACTGAGTGCACTTATTCATCAGAGTTTTTTTAAAAAAAGTTATATCACTTTTATTCGAATCAGTCTACTGGTTTGCTAAGAAAAAAAAAAAGAGTAAAAACATTAAAAGTATTCATTAGTTTAAAGTATTCCTTATGAATGTTCTAGGCAGAGGCATTAACAATTGATAAAAATAGAATTTTGAGTTATCTTCAGCTTTAAAAGTTTGAGAAAGTTTATTTTTTTTCTTTCTTTCTTTAAAGGGAAGGGGACATATTTACGAGTCATCACACTGCTTGTTTAATCCAGCATAACCATAATTTTCTGTTGTTATAAATTCAGTGTAATTTTTTTTTAATTTTTGAAGTTCATGAATGTGGTCCTAGAATTGAAAAAAAGAGTATTATTTTATTACTAAAAACAGTCATAAGAATTTTATTTAAGAAATTTTAAAGTAATTAATTTAAATCCAATTATACTTTCTAATGTGTTTCATTTCATATTTATTATTATTTTTTTTTCAGTAGATTGTAATTGTACTCATATGTACCATCACTAACCTTTTTCTGTCTTTCTTTTTGGAAGTGTTCATTTTCACTGGATGAAAAAATAGCTTGGGCTACGTATGATATACCTGAAAATGTACTGCAAGGTGAAACTGCCAATGAGTGGATTGAATTGTCTGGAAAACTTGGTGAAGGAAAAGAAGGCCTCATAAATCTAGTGATTACATGCCAGGTATTATTTAGGCTCTTCTTCTATATAAATTGTAGTAAAAAGAGGTAAACAGTATAACAATGATTATGTACCTACCGTATTAGCACGGATATAACACAGCGATTTTTGATTGATCATTTCCCATTAAAAAACTTGACTCTCGCTAAATTCAAGGCCTAACTATAGGATTTTCCCCAAAATCTTCCTGTTTTAAATTATCTGTGTGAAAGTAGTGCTCTTCATTTGGGCAAAAAACGCTATGAAAATTTTTATGTAGTTTATTATGTTTTTAAAAATAAATTAAAAAAATAAATATTCTATTTTACTTATTAAAAGCATCATTGATTATTTTTTTAAAAACTGGTGTCAGTTTATATTAACTGTTTGTTATTAGTATCTGAAAGTTGATGTATAAAAATGTCAAAATATGAAATATATCATAGTTGTACAAAATGAAAACTTAAAAACAATTGATGATAACTCATTTATTAAAAACATAACATGTATTTAACATATAATTTTAATCTCCACATTGAGTGAAGCTCGAAATCAATTGCAGCAATCTTGGCAAATGACTTGAGCCCAGCTTAAATTGTTATTATGATCAGTGATTCTTGCAAGTATTTGAAATATTAAAAAATAAAAAAGCAATAAAAAATTAATAAGTTACCATCTGTATATTTCTCTGTTTATTTTTATCTCAGATTTATTCTAGGGTTTCATATGAAATTGCAGAAATCTAACTAAAAAAGTGAAGATTTACTTCTTCTTACATTATTCATTTAGTTGTTTTGAAATTTACTGTTATCACTGGAATTTTATGTTTTGCTGTGAGTCGAAAATTTTTGCTGCCAACTTATCAAGGTTAACAGCATTATTTAATTCCTGCTTCAAATTATTTTGATTCCTGATCTACTTATATTACTTTTGTAATAAATGCACACACATACCCTCAAAGAAGAAAAAAAAAAGTAAAATGACTGAAACATTTTAATGATATTAAAATGTTCAAATTTTGAAAGTTTGAAAATAAAATAAGTCCATCTTATCAATTTCACTGTGTGAAATTTCCAGACATTAGTAAAATTTTACCACTTGCCTGAACTGAAAGCAATAATAAAAAGTTCCACTTTTTGTACACAGTCTGATTCAGTACAGCTGCTGTGTGTATGTTGCATCTCTGCATTATAACCTTGATATACTAATTGAAATGTATATGTAGAATCTCACAGTTGAAGGCATAATGTTATAATTTTTTTTGTGTGAGCATTGGTCATGGTTAACTTTGTTGAGGCGAACGGGGAGTTCAAGCCATAAGCCGGGGGGGCATGCATTTGGAAGCTGTGCCACCCTGAAAAATATTTCTCCCCTCATGGGGAAAAAAAAAAAAAAAAAAAAAGAGACCGAAAAGTGATTTGGAAAAGTAAAAAAGATATTGTTAAAAATCTCAGCCTAAAGGATTTTGCTGACAGGTTTGCCAACATGCACAAGTGAATGGTCTAGACTGTTGCTACAGTACATCATCATACTTGAGTTATTTCTAGGCTTAAAGAAAATATACAATTACTTTAAGTTGAGTGTTTGATACATTTTGACTTACAAAATATCAAATGTAGGTTTTAAAAACAGTGGATGTATTTTTAAAAGCATACTTAAAAAGTTTTTCCAATAAAAAAGTAAGATTTAGGAAAAATAATGTGCAGCATTACCACACATTACTTTTACCACAGCAGTAACTAAAAGGTAGTTTTATTTTGTTATCAATAAATAGTTATATAAAATTAAATGTTAATTAAATTGAAAATAAAGTTCAACTGAAAATATTAAAAGTCACCATGGTTTGTAATATTTGATGATTTATTAGCAAGGTTTAAGCCAAAAAATAAGTTCCCAAAACTGAAACTAGCTTGGCAATATCTTCTCTTTTTTGGCAAGAAACTAGCAAACCCTACAGTTTAATACAAAGAAGAAGTATATTTAGAAAAGGCCTGGCGAATATTGTAAAACAGTTTTAGTAAGTGATTTTAATACGGATTTCAATTCCCAAGAAATGTTTCACGGAAGAAGGAAGACAAATATGGTGTCTCATGAATTATGATATACTTTCCAAACAATATTTATAAAGATGAAGTAGAGTTAGTATATGCCTCGAGGATTGTTAAAACAGTTTTAGTAGGCATATTTAATATAAATTTTGATTCCAAAAAAAAGTGTTTTATGGAACAAGGAAGAAAAATACAGCACACTCATAAATAATGTTACACTTTCCAACTTAATGATAAAAGAAAGAAAAATAGGGGCAATACATAGATTATGATATGTTTTTAATATATTGCATTTTAGTGTATATTTAAATGTGAAAGTGTTTCTGTTTTTTTTTTTTTTTTTTTTTTTAAACCCTGCTGATTTTGTGAAGTGGCATATTTGATTGAGTAATGAATACAAAAACAAGTTTATTTTTACAGTTGATTATTTGTGATGAAATGGAATTGAAATTTTATATCAAGCTTTCGAGAGCAGTATTTTATCAAGAGTTTATGAATAGTTAAAAGTCTTCAAAGAGAGTAAAATTGATCTAAAAATGAACTGCACTGTGAGAGGTTATTAATATCAATTGTTGAAAAACATGAATATCAAATTAGCTATTTTGTTCTTAATGATTGCCAATTTTTTATACTTATTTTCTGAATAGTTCTGCATTTGATGTTAAACTCATCACTTGTACTAATTATTTATGTATATTTTCTCACTATGATTGGAAAGCTAATTTTTTGTGAAAATATTTTGAAATGTTTGGTTTATATGTTTTTTGTAATTTCTTCAGGGTTGAAGTTTTTCTGGAAGTACCATAGAACCTTGAGTTTCTTAGAAAAGAATTCTTTTTGGATGTTTCTTATATTTTGCCAAAATGGTTGAAATTTGTGTTAAAATTATGACTTTCTTGATAAGCACTATTTGGTGTAGACTGATCTGTATTGTTCCAGACATATTTTGCATTATTCATCCAATTCTTTCCTCTTTGTACCAACTTGCAGAAAGAAGTTCTGAGGTTTTAAGTGTAGGCCAGTTTTACCCCTGTAATTTAGCTTGGAAACATTTTCTTGTCAATATAGGTTTTGTATCCTTTTGATTTCTTTCATCTCTTGCAGCCAGAATTTTCAGCAATGACAGCTAATGCCATCAGATAATTTTTTCACTCACAGTAATAGTTGACTGTAATAAAAAACTTCGCTGCAACAATTTCAGTCTAAAAATTATAAATAAACAAATAGGTGAATAAAAATGAAAAACAAATAATGTTTTCATATTTTAAAATCTTATTCAATTTCTTATGATGAGTACCAGTTGACGGCATTTCTAGTAAGTCTGCCCCTTTTTTTATAACTGTTTGATATGGTTGGCATTCGTAAATGGCAATATTTTATGGAGTGACTTATTTTATTTTAGACTAGATTCTGACAATGAATCTATTTATACATTTATATTGTGTTCCAAATACTGGTTTTAATAGGAAATGTTTCTAAGAGGAGAAAAAAAAAGCCTAAAGTAATTAAAACATACTGTAAAAAATTAAAATTTATAACTGGTGCTATAGAGTAAATTTGTTTTAAAACTGAAAATGCACTAAACAGAAAATATTGTATTGCAAGCATTTGAAACTTCATTGCAATTTTTACCTTAAAGGGCTTCTCTGCTTTCTCCAAAAAGTCACTACTACGCTTTTTTAAAGGGAAAACTGCCTTTACAATTTTAAAGTTTCAGAACAAACTTTAAAATATTTTCCCACAAAATCTTGTTTGATTAAGTGTTCTGAAGTGTGTTCGCCCATATGTAATCACCTTTATTAATAAAACATTATTGTTATTCAATATGGTCATTGCCTAACCTGAAAAATTTCTACCAGTCATGGTAAAGCTTATTTTTTACCAGCCACTTAGACTGATATACCAGCCACATCTGTGATAAAGAATGCAGCATTAAATTTATTTAAACCATTTAATTTTTCACTGCAAGGAGACAGAAAGAGTAATAAGAAAAGAAAAACAGTAAGTAATTTGAGGAATTTTAGTCATATTAGTTTAAATTATTTTATTACAATTTTGTTTACTGTCAATTAGCAATAGCCACTTTCTATCAAGTATATGCAGGGGTATAGCTACGATATTTGTCACCCCAGGGCAAAACATATATTCGACACCCGCCCTCTTCCCCTCCCAATTTTCAGATGAACAATCACCATTACAAAGTTATGAAAAAGTGATCTCAATAAAATGTTCATAAGAACAATAATCGTACTTTTATAAGTCCAAATGAAAGTCTTCATTTTCAGCCTTTTCTTCTGGCTTTATGTAAGCTTCACTTATATGGCTGCTTGGTTTTGTCTCACTGTTTACCTCACTGTATGCAACAGCTTCATTTTGGTCTTCTGTTTCACTGCTGAGCTATGATGACAATTGTTGAGCTTTTTCTTTAGTTTTTGCTCGCTTCCCAAAAGGAGAGATGTGGTTCTCCATATTTTTGGTTTTGTGATCCAGTAAATTTTGAGTGTGGGTGCAGCAGTTTTGGGGATAAGTACTTTAAGCATAAGATATAAAATAAACATCAAATTTTGTAGCAGGGGATGTGATACCATTTAAAAAATGTGTACAAAAACCGAAAGTAAACAACAACAACAACAACAAAATCCTATTCACAGGTTTGATTTGTAACTTACTTTTTGGTGCCCCCTTCTCATTCAGAGCTGGGGCACTTGCCCCGCCTGCCCCACCATAGCTATGAGTATATGTATTATATATTTTTATTTTTCCATCATTTGTATCTTTCCACCAAAGAGTTATAGCTGAACCTGGGTCATAATCATCAATGGACATTCCATTGCATTTTACCATCATCTAATGACTCTTCTTGAATTGATGATGAATGAAAAGTTGTTTTAATTCTATTCATTGCAGAAAATCCCCATTCATATGGAGCCGTGTTGGCGGGAACTAGCTGGATTATTTCCATAAGCTTTAAAATCTGAGTGTGCATCTTCCTGTTTCTTTTCCATCTGCAACTTATTAAAGAATTGAAAGAAACTCTTTCCCTGTGATTTTAATTAGGTTGCAGGTGTAAACTTTTAACCTTGAATATTCTTCTAAAACAGTTTCAGTATCAAAACTTGGATGAAGAACAAAGGCTGCAAACAAGGACATTTCATCATATTTTCGCATCTGTTGATCGTTACTTGCCATTGTGTCCAGTGGACCTAAAATTTTACCACCCATTAAGAATTTTTCAATCACCGTTTGGCGAGTGGTGACTGACATTTTTGGGGATTATCATTGCCTTTTCATCATATTGTCTTTCTGATTGCACTAGAGAAATTTTGTTTCATAAAATAATTAGATGAATGTTTCCTGAATCAGTGGAAAAATGAATGGTTGAAAAATATTTATTGTACATTTTTGACTTAAGCTAGAGATGTGTATGAAGATACCCTTGCATATAAGTGAAAATTTCACATTGTGAAATAGGGTACATATACAAAATTTTGAAAAACATACACAGCTACTTTAGATGCTTATAAACACTCCTTAAACTGTTTAAAAATTTTTCTGACTTAAATATTACCATTTCCCACATATAGTAATGAATAAAGCCAGATTAGACTGGGACAGTTTGGATGTTTTTGACTTCAATGATACTTAAAGGGATGAAATACGGTTTGCTTATTGTCTCTCTTCTTCAATAGCAAATCACAAAGGCGATACTTACCCCTCACACCATTTGTGCTTCTTACTATTGGTGAAAAATCTTGTGTTCTGGGCGAGGGATCTGTGTTAGCTCTGAGGTATGTTACTTGTGAAAAACTCTCATAACATCCCATTTACGTAAGACAGATTACATTGTAGCACAAGTCCACTGTAGTTTATTCTAGAATCTTAATTTGTAAAAGCACTTTTCTTTCAGAAAAGCCTTGGTGTGGTCATTTTCCTGCTGGAAGTGGAGAAGTCCCTTAAATTTTGAAAACACACTTTGAGCCTTCTGAGAAAAATATTTTTATCTATATATATAAAAGAGGAAAGTCTCTTTGTTTGTTTGTTCGTTCAGACCATTCGACGGATCTGGACCAAATTTGGCACACTGACTAAATAGGACAAGAGAAAGCTAATGCCGTAAAAATGAAATTAATCAGATTAATAGTTTTTGAGTTATTTTATGTTTTGTAAGGTTTTTGGTCATTTTTCTCGCATTTTACGTTATCACGAGCTAAATTTTCGTCCGAACACTATATTTTTTATATCATCGGAAACTACAGAGTTTTCTTTTTCAAATAAAATTTGTTACAAAATCGTACTTACATTTGCAGATTTTTGGAAATTTTTTAAAGGAAATCCTGTTTCGAAGAAAATGTACTGCTTTTAAAAATATGCTATTTTTAAACTGTCACATCCGAAAACCTAACGGGCAAAAATTTTCCATCTTTTTACCACTGATTAAACATTTATTTCTACTTCTTTTAAATTTTGAACCGTGCAGAAATGTTTATTAGATTTTTTTATATGATTTTTTTTTCTGAAAAGAATACAGGTTAAAATTCTCTCCAGAATGTAAGTTCCGGAACGAATGTAGCAAGCTTCCCCACTGCTTCTTCATTTTCAAGGTTGGAATTTTCTTCTGACGTCAGGCAGAGTGAAAGAGAGAGAAGGAGGGGGAGGGAGTGAAGAGAGGTGGAGGTTGAAAGAGAGATGGGATGGCGACGTCAAGCTTGATTCAAGCTTCCTATGTCAAGCTTAATGCAAGTTGGCAAGTCTAAACTTGAACACTTGATTCAAACTTGCATTAAGCTGTACACACTTGAAATAATCAAGCTTAATGCAAGTTTATTGACTTGATAAATCAAGCTTGCTGCAAACTTTCTGTGCTGTCTGGGCTGCATTTTTAAAAACCTTAAAAGTGTGTGTAAGCCAAAAGGAGTGCTGCTCGAAGGCAGCGTGAAACTACTGAAGAATTGACTTTAGTGAGCTATAAAGTTATAAATTCATTAGAACTACGTTATGAAGGTTATAATAAAATTCATCGTAGCTTAATGTCTTATGTTAATTGTAGTTGCTAATATTTGCTACTCTCCTCATTATTAGATAATTAACAACAGAAATTTTAAAAAAACACTAAAGTGTAACCTCTGTAAGCTGGTGCAGGTCCCCTGTTCCTTTCTTTTTTTCGTTGCAACGGGAAGTCCCAGGTCCTTTTTTTTAATCATTGCAGCGGGAGGATTTACATCCCTTCCCTGTACAATCTCATACCAACGACTGACTCTGTTTGTTTTTAGTAGTTGCGTAGGTATTAGCGATAAATGACTGAATACAGACGTCTAGAAGGGGAGAAGCCTAGCTATGCCCAATTCCCAGTAACCTCTGTACGCTATCAGGTGCCGTGTTCATTTTTTTTGTTGTTGTTGCAGCGGGAAGTTCCATGTCCTTTTTTTATCATTACAGCTGGAGGATTCACATTCCAGCCTAGCCACGTCCCATTCTCGGTAACCTCTGTACGCTATCAGGTGCCGTGTTCAATTTTTCTTTCGTTGCAGCGGGAAGTCCAATGTTCTTTTTTTTATCATTGCAGCATGAGGACTCACAATCCTTCCCTTTAAAATCTATATTTAAGGTCAATGTGCATTTCTCTTCCATTGCACGGGCAACGCGGGCCATGCTGCTAGTCAATTATAGAGAGATAAATATTATTATTCATTTGATGTAAACCATTGCAGTAATAAATAGTCTTGTAGCTTTGTAAGTATTTTTTGTTATCCACTTACTAAATTAGTATTTTTGCTTTTCTTACAGCCTATTCCATCAGGTACTGTGATTTATCATTCTCAACCTGTTGTTGCTGTTATGCCATATGGTGGTAATGATAGTAAGTTTCTGTAATAGTGCAAACTGTTCCTGATAAGCGACTTTTATTTTAGATCTGTACAGCTTTATAAATAAATGTTCCCAAGCTAACGTAAATTATTTAGCAAAGTATCTTCTAATTCACTTTTTTAGTGATTTTTATTATTTAAATGTTATAATAACTACCTCATCAATTGTTTTATTTAAGGACATGGATCGTCCAGGAAAACAATTTTTGTTTTGTAGTAATTGTCAATTATTCATAATTTAGTTTTTAAACTTCTTGTTGAGAATGGAGTTTTTATTACACATAATTTAATAGCTCATAAAGTAGAGTAATAGATTTCTCTAACAAAAAAGGAAAACTGATGGGTTTTTTTAATCACTATAAAAGTACAAATAAAAAATACTGTGTAGTTAATACTACCCTTTATTTCATGGTTTGCGCTTTTTTCTTTTGTTCTTTTCCTTTTGTCCTGCCTTGATTCAACATTTTCCTATTTAAAATGAATTTTCTTTTCGGTGCATTTAGTGATGTTAAGTCAGAGTTTCATAGCACGTTTTAACTAAAACAAACTTTTTGGATGTACTTACAGCAATGTACAGTGTCCTAAAATAAAATTTAGAATATTTTATTGTTATTTCTTTAAGGTTAATTTTCCCCCTACCACCTAAAAATGGAAGTTTGTTAATGATTTCGTCATTGTAGAATACTAATCAGACTTTTATTATGTTCATACTTCCACACCACTCTACAATTAAAAAAAATTTTTTGCCGATAAAAGGTGGAATTCATTACAAAATTTAAGTGGTGGTTTGGAATATGTAAATGAAATTTTTCTTTCAGACTTTTGAGTTTTGAAGTTATAGGGCTATTTTGTTGTTACAAATAAACAATATGCATATGTGTAGTGCTATTTTGTAAGCAGGCCACAAGTATCACACACTTGTGTAACATAAAATCCATTCCTGACAGCTCAATTTGATGAATGTATTTCATTTCAGGACCTCAAATTCCCCCCTCCCCCAGTAAATAAATAATAGTACCCAAGTAAAAATAAATAAATAAATATTGCACTGTGTAATAAAAGTATTGAAATTTGCTAGGTTTTTTGAAAACATGGTTTTATTATTTTACACTCTGGTATGCTTGTGAAACATGTTGACAATTGGGTGCCATTAAGCTGTTAAGAGAAGAAAGAGGGAAAAAAAAATTACTATGAAAGCTAAACATAGTCTCATATTTAGTTACACATTTTTTTTTTTTTAAGGAAAGCTCTACCAAATACATTTGCAAATGACCAGTTGAAAATATTTAAACACAATCTAATTTAGCTACAAAGTTGTAAAAAAATATCGGTCTTTTTTTAAACTTTAATAAACACATTTGCAAATGGCTAACTTCAACAGTACTTTTAGTTAATTTTCATTAAAAATTCTAAAATACCATCCTGCTGCAAAATTTTCTGCTGAGTAAACACCATACACTTTACAAAAAATTGCATGATTAACCCCTTTTTTTTTCAGCCATAACTGTCACATATTTATTGGTTATATGAATGCATAGCACAATGTCTGAAGGAACACTCTTAATTTTTTAATTCTTTGCATAATCTGAAAACTTTTTTTTCCTATGAAAATAAAGCTAATATTTAAATATAGTTAAAATTACTTAGTTTAAAGATAGATTAGTTTTAATTTAACAAAATACTCATTAACTATTTTAAATTATACACTCTCATCTCACTTATGTATCCTTGTTTATGTTTTCTCTCAGATATATGCACATTTTCTATTGTGCAAGAAATAATGCATGACTATCTCTCATTTATTCTCAATTTTTAACTGTCCTTTGAAGTGTATATATAGCTCAGATACCGCTGTACATGTAATTGTGTGTGTTAAATTACTTCATATCATGTTATTTGTTCACAGTACTGCTCAAACTAATGTATAATACATATAAAGTGAATATGTATTTGATGAAAAATACCAATCCATTTTTAAAAGGGATTGGTACAGACAGAGATGGAGGGGGGGGGGGGTATAGCAGGCTAATGTTACAAATAAGCGCTCTGGCGAAGAGTCAGAAGTTTTTAGAGACAAGAGAAAAAAAAAAAAAAAGATTTATGAAAACAGTATCAAGACAAAGGAGAAAAAAGTTAAATTTAATTTTTTTACTTTAAAAACTTTCAAATGTTTTAATTTTGTAATTTCACTGCTATTACTTTTCTTTTAATAAAATATTTATTATCTAAATAACATTAATGTTTTTAAGCCCCCCACAAAATAGGCTTTTTTTAATAAAATGTTTGTAACACTATACTTCGATGTTCTGTTTTGTTTGATTATGTATATTTTTTTTCTTGCTTCCAGCTTACCCTGAATATACTGTAGCAAAGGGTCAGACTCCAGATGTTGTTGCATGCAATCCTATTCCTCCTCAGCCTGTATGCATATCAGAAGAAGATTTAAAACAGGTGCAATTTTAAGTTTTTTAATTTTGATACGTATGATTTCATTAATATAATTGTTAGTGTACAATTCGTTTCTATCACTGCTTGCACTTTCACAATGTCTTTGAAAAGATGAAATAAAGGTGACAAATAAGAAATTTTCCAATTGGCCTTTGTCTACTGCACTTTCTTTCTTTCTTTCTTTTTTTTTTTTTTTTACTGCGGCTGCTTACTGCGTTTCTACTGCAGCTGCAACTTTTCAAAATCAGAACATTGATAATTCTTACAGACTCACTTATCCAAATTTCTCCTGCTTTTTTTAAACCCAAAAATTAGAATGATCATGGCTTTCTGTGCCAGTTAAATATTTACTTAATGTCTGCATGATTTTTGGCATTGATTCATCTTAAAAATATCACATAAACTAATAAAACTTAGTATTTTTTCATTCTTTCTTCCCCCTTTTTTTTTTAACCAACTCAAGAGATGCACTGTAGTAAGATGAGGGGGGGGGGGGTGAGGAAAATTGGTTATCAATGCTGGTGGTGAAGTTAAAATTAATACTACATAAAGGCTTTCATTTTGTGACTGTTTTGTGTGTAATATACGTATACACATAAAGAGGTCAAATGGTGTAGGATGGTATTTAAGAAAATAAAGAAGGAATTACTGATTAGGGCTATACAGGAGTCAATCAGAAAAAAAAAAAATCACACACACACCAAAAAGAAAAAAAAAATGCAAAGTGTTTCTAAAGAAGTCTTCTTTTCATCCCTGTACTGAGCATCTACTCTTTGCTACATAAAAATATGTTTTTAGTTCATTTATTGATAATTTTAGAGAGACAGTGCAAACATCTGATAGAAACATAACCCTGACTTAAAAACTCATTTTTGAAAGAAGATAATGTATATTTTTTATTTCTTTTTTTTTTTTTATTAACATCTATATGTTTGTCTGCCTTTTGTTAAGCCTGCAGATGAATTACCATATAACTTGCACTTTTAACTTAAAAAAATTACTTTATTTTTTTGTCTGCACGTGCTATACACTGAATATAAAATGGTTAATACAAATGATGTTGGTAAGGAAAATATGATGCATGTTATACAGCTGTAAGTACTTGAAAATAGTAAAACATACCAATTTTTAGAAAGTGATTTTATCAACCTTTCAAGTAAATTAGGCAAGTTGGAGTGTTTAGGCTGATTAATTTAGCAGCAATGCGAAAAATTCCAGAGCTGGGGATCAAGAGCGGTAAGCCTGGGTTTGATCCCCAGTTCTGGAATTTTTTGCTTCGTTGCTCAATTAATCAGTCTAAACACTCCAACTTGCCTAATTTAGTAAAGCACATCCTAAAATCAGGGGTGGAGCTAGAGGGGGGGGGGGGTTCAGCCCCCCCCCCATAATGGGACCCTTTACTTAGTTTACAACTTGATATTTTGCTCCCAATTGAAACTTAGCTTGGAATTTGATATAAGCCACACCCCACCCCATCCCTGAAATACAATCCTGGCTACACTACTGCGTAAAATTACTAGTGTGTGTTATATGCCAGAATGCATGACAATTCTTTTTTAAACGGAAGCATTTTAAAAGAAACTTTGCTTTAAAAATAATATTGATAAAACATGTTAGTTGTAAATTTGTTAAATTAAAAAAATCATGTAAATAGAAATGAAAAATTTTGTGAACACAATTATGATTTTAAAAGAAAAGTTATTTCAATGCAAACAAAATGAAGCAAAAAGTCAGGTTAAGTATTTATGTATGATTGAAAAATGTATTAAGAAAGCATGCAGTAATGCTAAGTAAAATTCTGATTACTTATTTACAAAAATTTTTCATATCATTAGGAAAAACTTAAAAACATTTTTTTTTTTTAAACTAAAGATTGATGACTTTTAGCATAATTTTGCCATTTTTTAAAAGCATTACATCAATGGAGAAAGCTGATGCTTGTTATCCCACATAGCATACAGCCATTTCCAATGCTTTTGCTCCATCTGTATATGATATGACAAAGGTCTTTGTCAGTTCATTGATGTCTGAGTCGTCATTATCGTGTATCACATCAGTGACACATTCGATAACTTCATCATCTGACAAAGTTACTTGCTGAAGTTCTCTGTCAGCATCCAACTATCTTTCCATGTCTTCAACATTACCATCTTGGTACTCACTAATACATTTGAATGTGAACGCAAAGTTGTTTATAGAAAAGCCTGTCTCTTTTACTGCAGTTGTAATTTCTTCTCCCCCACACACACACTTAAATCAGTTATGGCTAGTTAAAGGAAGATGCCCTTAAATGAAGGTTAGTTAAGACAAGGACTACTGTATGTTCATACATCTACCGGAAAATTGCAATGAATTGACATTGTGTGTATATCTTGATCATGTAATTTAATAAGTACAATAGGTCATTTGGGAGATAAATAAACCTATGATGGAGAAACTTTAAATAAGTATTTAAAATGTGCAGCTGCACTAGGGAGAAAAAATAGTTAAAATGGGTGATTTAAAATTCATAAGAAATGAAAAAAATATATATACAGTTTTAAAGTGAAATTAAATTTAAAGAAAATTAAATGGAAGCAGTATGTTTCATGTAATTAAAATTAATGAAAGCCATGTCTCTTTGTCTATATGGCAAAATAATGTATCACTTTTCAAACAGGGTCGTCAGATAGAATTAGCCCCCAAAACTGAACACAGCTTGGTGATATCTTCTATATTTCATGAGCAATTGCCAAACCTTACTGTTTATGGGAATATTAGTAAGCATCTATAAAGGTGCCTATGTTAGTGTAAATAAAGGTAAAGTATAGTTAGAATATGTCTGGTGAAGATTGTAAAGTAGTTTTAGTGGGCGATTTGAATTCCAAGCAAGTGTTTTATGAAACAAGGAACACTCATGGATTATAATACATTTTCCAATATGATGGAGCAGAGAAGATAAATAAGTCCAACACATGGATTATGGTATGCTTTCCAATTTAAACAAGGAAGAGAAATAGAGTCAGTGGGTGAATAATTATTCACTTTCATACTTTGAATGAAGAAAGAGAAATAGGACCGACATGTGGATTATGTTGTGCTTTTAATGTATAGTACTTTAATGCACATTTAAAATATGACATTGTTTCTGATTTTCTTCTCTTTTTTATCACTTGATGACTATTAATTTCAGACAAGAATTTTTGTCTGCTCTGAAAACATTGTATCACTTTTCAAGGGTTGTGAAGTATCAGAAAGGGTTTATTGTGAAATTTCAAAAGTCGTCAAGGTTTGCCATGTTTGGCAATTTTACAAATTTTGACTCCAAAAATATGCCCTCAAAACTGAACCCATCTTGGCAATATCTTCTATATCTTCCAAGATATTGCCAAACCCCATTGCTAATTGGAATATTAACTTGTGTCTAGGAAGGTGAAGTATAGTTAAAATATTTCTGATGGAGATTGTAAAATAGTTTTAGTAGGCAATTTTAATATAGATTTCAATTTTAAAGATATGTTTTATGGAATGAGAAAGACAAATATGGCACATTCATGGATTATGTGTACTTTCCAATGTAATGGAACAAATAAGATAAACAATGCCTGGATAATGATGCAGTTTACAACATAATGAAGTAAGAAGGATAACAGGGCCGTTAAATGGATTATGATACAGTTTTAATATAAAGCACTACAGTGCATATTTAAAATGTGAAAACATTTCATTTTTTTTCTTTTTTTTGAAACTAATTATTTTGTACTTAAGTTAACAGCACCAGTAATAGGCTACTTACCTTTAATAATTAATAATCTCAAAATTTACTCCTGGAAAACTGCAACAAAAGTTTTTTTTCTTTTTGTTTTTATTCGACATATTTTACTTCAGTTGACTCTAAATGTGTCTGATGAACTTGTTTTTTTTTTTTTTAATTTTTTTTTTTTAATACTGTATTATACCGAATATTAACACAATATTTTTTGACTGATCATTTCCTGTTAAAAACCTGTCTCAAAAAGAAACTAAATTCAAACTCTTAAGTATAGGATTTTTCTAATTATCTTGATCGAACATTTTGGTGTTGTGCATTATATTCGTGATAATATGATAATTTATAAAAGTAAGTGGTCTATTGCTGGTTCATAGTTCATTACTAATGCTTTTACTTAATGAAGTGTTATCAGTGTTTTAAATGTTCATAATAATATTTTAATATAATTTGTACTTGATTTTTTATGTTTCTACAGATTAAAGAAATGTTTCCAAACATTGATGAAGAAGTTGTGCGTACTGTTCTTGAAAGTAACTCTGGAAATAAAGACCATACTATAAATGCTTTATTAGCACTTAGTGAAGGGACTTGATGTAATTAAAAATGCAGACTATTTTCTTTATTAAAAATATTTGCTTCTTAGATATTTTTATGCAGAATTTGGAATTAGGTGGTATTTCCTAAATTTCAGCAGTATTTTATGTAAAAGTGAGATTATTTTTTAATTTTTGTAAATAAAATAAAACTTATATCTGTGATCAGTTTGTATTTTGTTGTGTGTACATTAAATACAACTTATTATTATTATTATTATTATTATTATTATTTTGTTTGAGTTTTGCATTTGTACTACTTTTAAAGTTTTTGTAGTTAACTTTGTGATTATATTCAACTGCAATATGTATAATATGTATATACATTTGAAAGATATAGAAGATTATTAATTACATTCTTTGTATGGTTTATGAATATTTAAAAAAGCTTTTTGTCTCACTTTGACCATAGTTTTAAAGTTTTTATTGCTTTTTTTGTTTGTGTGTTTAGATTGAATTTAGAAATTTTAATGCATGACTTTGTATTTTCTTTCTTTTCACCCCTTTTTTTAAAAAAGCCATTTAATTGTGTAACAAACAACCTAAAATGTTAAAAAAATCAAGTTATTCATTTTTATGTAATTTGTCTCCATAATGGCCAGTACATTGCTTCTTTTGTAGAAACAAATAAAGACTTTTGTTTGTCTTTTTGTTTCTTTTGCAGAATATTTCTGTCAATTATGTACAGTCAACCTCATTATAAGGGCACTTTTTTAAAATCACAGATCATTGAATAGGAATTCTATATTAAGTATTATCAGATATATGATCAGATCTAAGTACTGTAATTGCCTATAAGGTTACTTTTGTATGACTTTCTTTGAGTGATTTCAGTCATTTTTAATCTCTCCCACATTCAGATTCTGAAATTGTTTATGAAGTTTTAGATTCTGATGCAGTAGAGAACATGTTAGGAAGCAATTAAAAAGGCATTGATACAAAAAGGGAAGTGATGGCACAAGCAGAAGCACTCAAAGCATTCAGTGCCAAAAAAAAAAAAAGAATACGCACTGTGAGGGTGCTAAAGAGTATTTTTAAAAACTACAAATCTCAGAAAATATTGCACATAAAATGAAACCAAAATCGAGACAGTCCTGTATTATGGATTATTTTAAGTAAGGTAAGTTGTACATCAGTAACTTTTCTTCTGCGTATTTACAGCATGCAACTTTATTCCAAATTTAATTTTTTTTAATAATTTATTTCTGGTTTCAATAATTTTAATTAGTTAAAGTCCTAAAAAATTATAACCAAATACTGAAAATTGTGTATGTATTAAATTTTACTAAGAATTATGCTGTATTTATATAATGCTATTTACTTACAAATGCTTGTGTATTGGTTATGGTCACCCCACTAATAAGGTCACTTTCACGAGGTCCCCAGTGGTGACCTTATATCCAGGTCTGACTGTAGTAATTTACATTGCAGAACATGTTGCTTCCTTGATGGCAAAAACAACAAATTTTTTATAGAGAATTCATTGGCGCTGTTAGGAAAAATATTGAGGTAGACTCTGGTAAAATGACTTATGTCCCTCAATGAATCCTAACCTCTCAATTATCATATACAGTAGGATATGATAATTGAGAATATGAAGGATAATTAAAGCTTTTCCTGCAAAAGAGATTGAGTTTTCTCTTATTTTATGCAGTGGAATAGGATATGATACAAAGTGTAGTCTTTGCTTCTGTCAGTGAATATAATATTTTGCATGGAATGTGCTCCCTTCCCTGACTTATTAATCTAAAATATCCTGGAATGTCAAATGAGAATGTTATTTGTGCTCATAGCATGAGTCCCCCTCTTTGCTTATCTTAGGCAAGATTTTGGGTCTAATGCCTTTTTTTGAACGAGGGATCTCTATTGTCTCTAAATTCACCATTCTCTTTGTAATGACTTCGCCTCTCTACGAAATAGATTGCAGTTGAAGCTGTTTTTACATAATTCAGCTCTTTATTTTTTCATACTTTGTATGAGAAGGACTGGTAATTTACTGACGCACACATGCTTTCAGGGCAGTTGCTATAGCAAAAGTCCTCACAAACATACCCCCTACTTCCTAAACTTGTTGCTAGGGTGCAAGAGGAGGGTCAAGACAGATAATTGGTTCGTCACCATGATGTCATTTACCTGCAGATTTGGGAATGTAGCCAGTATCTGGATTTCTGCACGATGGCTGCCAAAGTTAACTGCAAGTTGCACTTACACAACATTTTTATTTCTTAAGAGAGCTCCAAAATCATCTTTGAACGTAATAAATGTCCAACAGAGAAATAACCTTCACAGGAAAAGTACTTTGCTTCACGGAGATTAAGGACTGTTTTCAAGACAAATTTAAATTAAATTAAATGGGCAAAGGCTATTTTATTATTACATATTGGATGAAACTAAAATGCAAGAGTGCGTGAAGCTAACAGAAGTAACATTGTAGAAGTAGATAAATTTACAGTTTAAAAGCTGAACTATTAATAATTTTGTTATGATATTCCTATTCTTTGTTTAGCTTGTTCTTTCATACATATATTATTATTTTCTTCTTTTAAAACACTTATGAAAATTTCAGTCCCATGCGAGATACACTTATGTGTCAGTGAGATGTTAATTACAAGTGGCTTTGTGCAACTATAAAAAGTTTTAGAATTTATAATTAGAACACTTTTTTTTCTCTTCTAAAAATGTTGCTTTAATTGAAAAAAAAAATTAATTAAATATAAATGAATTTTGCAAGTCATTTTCATTTGCATACAGAATGTCAGTTTCGTTTTCTTAAAATACTTCCTTTTGCATTTATTAGAATTCTTGAGCAATCTGAGAAAGAAGTTTATTGAGTTGTTTCATTTGATTACAGTTTTTGTTCATTGTAAAAAAAAAAGTAATAATAATAAAATGCAACATAATTTATTCAATAATAAAACAAGTTAGTTACAAATAATATATTTTTTTCTTGGTGTTTCTTGATTTTGGACTTATTTCTTCTGACTTGAAATTATTTATTTAAATTATTATAGTTTTAGTATTTAGTGTCAAATATTTATTTTCTGTTACTGGCCAAAAAATTAAACAGAATTCGAAGATTTAAGTTCATTTTGATGAGATTCATTTATTTAAATGTTCTTTTGTTTTCTGGTAAATATGAAAACTAGATTTAAAAAAAAATTCTTTATTTATTTTGTACCCAGTCATACTTTTTACTTATGTCAGCATTTTTGTTATTTAGATGATTTTATATGCAACACTGTGCTTAATACTATATTTCAAATTAAAGGTCACATTTTCCAGGGGTTATTATAAAGGTTGTTTTTCTGTGAATGACCTCTTTTATATATGCATTGGATCACATGTAAATATAGGTTACATTTAATTTTTATGTTATGTTTTTATTCTATTGTTTGAATGATTTAGATTTCTTAGATTAATTATTATTAGATAAAATGCTTTCTTATGGTTATTTTACTAATTTAATTATTGAACAGTATTTTTGGATTGAAACTCACTATTTTTTATATGTTGCTTATATTGTGTTTTAATGTGGATAATGTCCTGTTGATTGTTTTGTCTGAATTTAGTGAATTGTAGAATTTGTTTTGAAGAAAGTTACCTTTCAATCTAGTCTATAGTCAGTATGTTTTGATAAAATTCTTTTAAACAGGCTTTATATGGTTGTAATTTGAATTTAAGTATTAAGGCGCTGATTGTTTACAGTTTGCATTTTCTTCTTCTTCTTCTTTTTTTTTAAATAATATGCAAAAGACTACTATATGTATTGAATAATATAAATGCAGTATTATCTTCTTGTAACGAAGTCATTGAGAAAGTTTCTTCCTAAAATAAAAAATGTTAATTAGAATGCAAAAACAGGAATATTATTATTTATTTGTTTATTTTACTAATGCCAAATGTTAGCTACTAAGCCATTAGTTGGTGTGCTCTTCAGCACTTTTTAACAATACTCTCACAGGCTGAAAATGCAACTCGATTGTTCAAATGTTCCCAGATCACAGGCTGATCGGAGTTGCCTAAAGTACAGTTTGGGGAATCCATCACTCCAATTCTGTAGAGGTGGTCCTGCAAACAGTCATGTCCAGTTGGACGTCCAAAGAGTGCCATTGCTGTCTTTCTTTGGAAACTGGGAACGTATCTATCTTTTCTCCAAAACCAGGAACAATTACATTGAAAACATTCTCTATATAAGGATGCAGCTGTCACTCTGTAATGAATTATTTCTTTTCAATTTTAGAAATTTTTGATGACCGTTTTTAATTTTTGTACAATCATTTCGACATGCTTGATTCTAGATCTAGTAAGGAAATTTAAAAGGAATAAAAGAAAGCACATTTTTATGTTTTTAACTCATTTTTAAAATGTGAAATTTGTATGAAAATAACTTCACTGTGAATGCAAAACATTATAAAACAACAAAAATTTTCCGAGTAAAATAAGCATAAGTAGATACAGTGAAACCCCGGTTTAACATTACCCATATTTACCGTTTTCCCGCTTATAACGTCATTTTCTATTGGTTCCAAATATCTTCCTATACTTGTAATGTTAAAAAATCCCGTCAATAACATTAGATTTCCTGCATTTAACGTTTTTTCGGCGAGAAAAATGTGATGTGTTTTCTCTAAAACAAGTCACAGTAATTGTGATGGGAAGGAAATAGTTCTTGAGAATGGCGGCAATGCACATTCCTTTTCCTTTATTTGGATAAAAAGAGGGAAAATTACTCTTTATCTCCTCCAACTGTCCGAGCGCCTTCATTCCCATAAAAACAGAGTGTAGCCTTCTAGGAATTCCCTCCCCCCTTACAGGTGTTTGGGGTGTGTCTGGATTAACAAGCTTGAAGAATGAGGCGGACGATTTTTGATGAATTGGGTTTAAGTGCTGGGGGAATCTCCGTTAGAGCGGGAGACAAGCGTAAAGTTACTTTAAAATTTTGTCATTGCTACCTTCCTGTATTCTGGAGTAGATACAATAGACCATCTTCGGATTTTCACAACAGGAAGCCTTTCACACGATGCAAAAAGGGAGGGGGTGGGCAGGCCATTTTCTGCCGTTTCAATGGGAACCAGCAGCTATGAGATTCTCTTTGGGAGCGAAAGAGTTAAACTGACCACCCATGAATACAATTCATGGAAGGGATAATAAACGGCTTTTCTATAGTATCCTTTAAGCATCAGTTTATCTGATGATGATTGTGATGAGAGAGAAGAGTTCTTTCCTTCGTCGTATGACTTTTCATGAATACCTATCCTATGATGCAAACGTCGTGACTTCAGAGATTCCGTCAGTCAGTGATTTGATTGACTCAGAATCGGATAGCTCTGAGGAAGAACAAAATGATAATGAAGAGGGAAGTATAATTCCCTCGGCGAGTGAAGCGATCCAAGCTGTAAAAATAGTGAAAGCATTCCTTTTAAGTAGTGAGGGTCAAGAAAAAACTCTACAGAAACTCATTTGTATAGAAAATTGCATTTGTAATGCAATTAATAAGAACAAAACTCAAATTAAAATAACCGATTTCTTTAAGATATAATTTTGAAAATTAAATTGTGAAGCATTGTATAGAAAGAAATAAAGGTATGTAATTTAAATTAGACTTTATTTCAATGTCATTAATTTGTTTTTATACAACCCCGTTTTAGCGTTTTCCCGCATATAACGTTACTTCTTTCCGGTCCCTTGAATGACGTTAAATCGAGGTTTCACTGTATTCTATTCATTTTCTAAATTGGTGAATTATGTTCATTTTAAATTTTTCATTTGCATAAATAAAATGCAGTTATTATTTATTTATTTCAACAAAACTTTTATATTTATTGCTTTATTTTGATTAAAATTCTCATTATATACTATAAAGGTGGTCATACTTAAAAAAAAAAAAAAAAAGAAGGGTAAGGGTGTACTGTTTGCTGAAATAATTCTTTTAAAAAATGCCTCAGTTAGAACTTAGCAATTTCATTAAGACTCCACTCTTTTGTAGATGGAAAAAAGAAAAGTAATATTTAATACTGAATATCAGTGACACATTTCACTGTTGTTTGACATTTTTTGAACACACTGAAATGTTGCTGGTTGTCTTCAGTTCAATCTACAGTAAATTCTTGACTATGCCGCTGAAATGGATCTAGAAAATCCGACTTAACAAAAACCTCCAAAAACAATTCTGAAAAAGAAATGGAAATAATGAGTACAATATTTAGGAAATTGTTGCTTGTTTACTTCTTAGCAGTTTGAAACTAATAAGTCAACTCAAGACTAATAAGTCACTTAAATGTTGCATATACTTCTCAGGATTAACTTTTTTGCACAGTTACTGTCTGTAGTCCATGTTCTCAATAATAAGCATAGAATTTTGTCTTTATATCTGCTTCAGTCTGAGGTCCTCTAAGGGCTGTTTCATTTTGCATTGTCCCAGTGATGCACATGTATTGTACACTTTTATGATAAATCAGTATTTCATGTCTGGCTAAATTATTATTGATTTTTCAAAGGTATTGAAAGAAAAGCCCTTTTGCACTCCAAAGTTAAAACGTTTTTAAATATTATTTAATTACATTTTGATTATCTGCAGTGTAGGTGAAATACCTCTGAAATGTTAAATCAGAAATATCCTACAATACTCTCGGATGAGGTCTTCTACTGTTGCAATAACGTGAGCTGAAAAATTCATTTTAAAGTGAAGGATTTAAAAAAAAAAGCTTTTGACAAAAGTTTTCTGTGGCGTTAAAAGTCTGTCAAAGGTTCAGTTTGTGTATCGAAGGAAAAAAAAAATTTCTTATGTGAGTATAACTTTTATTTATGTTAAAAAAAAAAGTTATTTGAGTTCAAGCTTTCATTATTTTGTTACATTTTCGTTCAGAACTAATGAAAGTTTATCATCTTTTGTATGGTGAATAAAGATTAGACATATTTATGGGAATGTGGTTTCTAAAAACAAATGTGTAGGTCTCAACTCTTCTAAACAAATAGAAATGCAATTCGAGAATATTGGTTTAAAAAAAATGAACTAAGCATATTTTGGGCTTGGAATGAAAGAGTTTTATTTGATAACATATTCCCTAACAAGGAGGAAAAAATGTAAAATGGAACTTTAATGCTGAAAGAAAAGTATCAGAATTAATTTTGGGTATAAAAAGTAGATATTTAAATCCAAATTTTATTTTTTCGTTTATGTGTACATGTGGATTTTAGTTTGATATTTTATATTGAGTCTAATGTAGGAAATAAGAGTGCACAGAGATACCTTTCATTCTTTCTTTTAAACATTAGATTCTTTTCATGTGAGGGTTCTTAACTCTTAAAAATTGTCTAAAAGCAAGAAAAATGTGAATGTGTATTTTTAGGTAGCTGATTAAAAAATCTCTTATATGCAGTAAAAAACTTTATAAAAATATATTTACTAGTAGAATATTGGTTGATAAAAATTTTGCTCTTTAATAAAGTGGGTATTTATTAATATGGAAAAGTAAAACTATGTATTGTATACATAAAAAAAGGTTTTAATTATATATATATATAAAGGAAATTTCATGTTTATAAGTGTAAATTATCAAAGGATTTAAACATTTAAAAATGCCAAAATTTTTTTTGATCAGTGTTATAGATAAAGCCATATGGACAAGACATACCATTTTTTATCTGTCAGTGATATGTATTTTCTTTTATTGCCATGCAATGCCCTCATATTATCATCTCTTTTTGTTTTAAAACATTTGCTATAATTATTTGTTTCTGACAATTTAACACTTCACAGTAGTTTTGTAAGTTTTATCAATTCAAATTGTTTATGTACTTAAAATTAGCTAGAGATTCATCTAATTTTTACTGAATTTTCCATAAAACTTTCAGTAGATCTCAATTAGTTTTTGCAAAAATTTATAAATTTTTGTTCATAAATACCTTTGTTATGTTACTCATTATCAATCTAGTTTTTTAAAGTATGATCCCCTAAGAAATTTTTATTATTTGTCTATAAAATCTACTAGTCTTGATATTGTACTATTTAGAAGACAACTTCAAAAAGGAACTTTGAAATTTCATAAAACTGCACCCTAGAATATAGAATTTCTTTTTAAAAAATTGCTATTTAGTTATTTTGATAAAAATATTACTACAACCTCCGGAGATATATATTTCGGCTGCCCATCATCACAGCCAATTGCTATTTATTTTTTAAAAAGTTGAAGCACTTTATCTATTGTAATACTCATACATACATATCGTGCATTTATATATACTAAAAAGTTTCATTTTGTTTTATTATATGTAAGCAAAGCAAGTTTTGAATACAGGATGCTTAATTTCACAGCTTTGTTTGTTTTGCATATCAGCACAGTTTTCACTTCCCCAAAATCAGCAAATTTCATTATTTGTTTATTTATTAATTTTAAAATTTTTGACTAGGGAAAATCTGATTAGTATTGTTGCCCAGTATCCCAATTTCAGCCCCCCCCCCATACATCTAAATAAATATTTTCCTTTTAGCATTTCTTTATTTAAACCTAAAATGCTATCAGAATAAAAACTTGCCCCTATTTCAAATTCATTTATTTTTAACCAATTTCAAAAGGGAACTAATAATATTATGAAAAAAAAAAATATTAATGAGTAATTTTTATCTAAAAAAATGGAGGCTTTGTAGACAGTTGATAAATCTTATGTAGTAGTGAGCTGGATAACCAGTTGAGAAGTCAGATATCTAGTGATTGTGATTCAGATATCTGATGATATGTTGGATATTGAAAAATCTGCCTGATTCTACCAGATATCGGATATTTTCCTGATATCTGGTGCATACCTAGAACATCAAGAAATTTACAAATTAGAGTATGGTCAATTCTCACCAGGAATGATGGAATTTGCAAATAACAATTTGATGGCTACCCTGGAATAATGTTTTAAATTTAAAAAATGAAGAAATTAAGTTTATTTGATTTAGCTGACTTTTAGATTATTAACAATCATCAATTCTAACAATTATAAAACCTAGGTTCTATTGTGCGGGGATCTTCAAGCTCAGTCTATTCAAGCCTCGAGGTATTTTCCTAATCATTTTATGCTAAATGGTGTAAAACTAATCAATTTTTGTATGTAAAACAATTTTCAATGAATAAAAAGCACTGGTTATTTTGCAACGTAAAACATTACTGTTGGTTTTTATTATTTAAAAATACAACAAGCATTGTATTTTAGAGGAGAAGGGGACTAATGTGGACAACTTGAATAATTTTGCTAATTTAACTGTTAAAATTTCTTTGTAAATTTTTGTAGGTTAGCAACACTGATATGCACTCACATGTGTCATCAGGTGACTGTAAACTTCATAGTCTAGCAGCAGTTTTTAAAACAGAGATTTTATGTTGGAAATGAATTGTTTTTTAATTACTAGTTTAGACTATTTTAATTCGGTATTTTAATTTAAAGTCGATAGTATGTTATAAATGAATACATTCTTTACATATTTTAATATTCACTTTTGATTTGCATGATTTGAATCAACCAGTGTTAAGACTAGATAAACAAACGATTCTGGACGAGTCAACCCTAGCCTCATTCAGTTTTCAGTAGGAAAATCGTGGGTTTTAGAATTATGTTTTAAACTATTTATTTACTAAATTAGTTTTTTATTATAGTGATAAACTCACTAGCAAAGATTTTTTTATTTTTGGATTTTTTTTAATAAATTAGATTGATTATTGTAAGTGATAAAAATTAATTTAAAGAAATTATTGTTTTCACAAATTAAATATTTTTTTTTCATTAAAATTACAACCTGTAGAATCTTATTTTTATAGAAATAATAAAAACTCAAGAAATTTTCTTTTAATTGATGATAGCACGATTCGCACGACATCTCAATTGACATTAAATGTTGACATGTCAAATGACATCATAAATAGGAGCAGAATAATTTGGTTCCAAATAAATAAATAAAAGTTAAAAAGCTTTCTAATGTGTTGTTTTGTCTTTGATATTTACTCAAAAATGTACAGTTCTTAATTAGTAGTACAAATTAATTACTAGGATTAATATTAATTAAAATAACATTATTATGCAATATTAATTTATAACAATTATTAAGGAATGTACTATCAAGGTCAGAATTTATTTTGTTATAGCTTTGTGTGCGTTTTTATGTTTACATTTTCTAATTAGTACTCTAGCTTGTCCACACTAGTCTCATGACATGGGGCTAGTGTGGACAAAAATAATTTAAAAGAAATATTATCAAAAACTATTGGGCCAAATAATTTTATATTTTAACCGAAACATAGGTAATAGTGCAAATTATTGAATAAAAAAATACTTGGAGGCCTTAAAACTGATATTTCTTATACTTTTTGCCAAATTTATAAAAATTGTCCACACTAGTCCTCTTCTCCCCTACTGACTTTTTAATATTGCTAAAAAAAAAAAAAAAAAAAAAAAAAAGCTGGGACTCTTTTTCTTGACATTTCTATTGTTACAGTCAAATTTTCTTCAGCAGTTATCTGTTTTTGTTATTTTTTTATCAGTCATTTGAAAATTTAATAATACTCATGAGGTCATTTTCATGTTCCAAAGTTAGTGAATTTTCAACATTTCTTGTTAAGTAGTGCATGCCTTGCTTTTTTTCACCTCAGTGATGGGTATTTTCGTAAGAGAAGAAATGGTATCATGTGCCTTCCTCTTCTCCCCTCTTCGGGGTAAAAACAAAACAATTTCTGGTAATTATACATTTAATTTTGATTCAGCGTATTTCTATTTAACATAGTGTGAATTATATATTTTAAGAAGTTGTGCATTATTCAATTTTTTTTTTCACGTTTTCAATAATTTTTTATTGCATAACATGTCTGTAGTTTGATCTTCTTTGAGAAATAAGAAAATGTAAGCATAGCCAAAAGTTTATGTATAGGATTGCACCACATAGTCGTTAATGTATTTCAAAGCGATAAAATTGTATATTTGAGCGTTTCTGTAAAATTTAATAAATCCCTGTTTATAAGTATTTTTGTGTTTTTATTTGCTATAAAAGTATTTTTTTTTTTTTTTTTTTTTTTTTTTTTTTTTACTATGATACAAACATAATTTTCCCTTCATTGTTAGTGTTGGCAAAAACTACTTTTTTTGTAGCAAATTACAACTGCAAATGCTTTTCAAAATATGTAGTTAGCTACAAATGCAACTACTTTTCCACAATTGTTGTTAGCTACAACTACTTTTCAAATGTAGTCACTACTTCGCTAATAACACTTTTTAGGAGACAGATTTTGCTAAAAATTTCGATTTACATTCATATTTTAGGATATTGAATCCTAATGATTATATCCTAATTAGAGAAAACTATTGCTTTAATGAACAAATGCTGCTAATTATTAAAGTATTGCTGAAATTTATTGTTTCAACTCTATGAAATCAAAATAAATCAATTTTTATGGTCTAAATTTGATTCATTTGGGGGGGGGGGAGGGGGCACATGCCCCCTTTGGATCCGTTATTGGGCCCTGCCTTATTATGAATCTAAATGTTGTTCCACTACAGTGATACTCAGCGGCGTCAGTGAAAGTTTGAGGGCAATGCCAGTACAAGGATATTTATTTCAATCACGTGTCGATCAAAGTGGGGGGACATATGCTTGACAATCACACTACTCAGATTAAGCATCAATGCAAATGCAAATTAAAGTTGTTCTACTTCTGGTTCTTCTCTGCCATAACCAGAGCACATTTATCACAAGGACAAAGGCAGGGGGGGAAGGCAATAGCCCGCAGCCCTTGAAAAATAAGATGTCCCCAAATATCTTGATTATCTAGATTAGAAATTCCTATGTATTGAAATTAAAATACATAGTTCTTTTACTCCCTATTATGCATTAATATGAATGTTACTGCAGAAAAGTAGGGCTTGGAAAAATGGGCCACTGCCCCAACCGCCACCCTTTAAGAAAAGATTCAGTACACAGCAAAGCTCTTTATTTAAAGAATATTTAAAGCGGATTTCCCTACTTTTAATGGAACGTGATTTGTGTGATGGCAATTAAAAAAACAAATCCTAAAATTTATCAGAAATTATCAGTCTAAATTGTTTTTAAAAGAAAATATTGAAAGATAAAATATTCTATACATCTCATTCTTCGCTATTGCCAATGTGCAAAGAAATGTTTTTAACAGTTCTCCAGGATAATATAAAGAACAATTCATAAAATTATTTCTAAATCATATTGTATTTCATTATCAAATAACAATAATCCTAGCTAGCATAAAAATTTTTAAGCAATCCATCTGACTAATATTAAAGACAATTTATGAAAATATGCGCAAACTAAATGTTATTTCCACAGGTAGCATTTTTTTAATGATCAATGCATATAAATATTTAACAATTTTTCCCGAGTGGTATGAAAACGATCTTAAAAATTATAGCTTAACAGTAAGCATGAGCATGAAATATTTATCTTAATGTTACTGTTGCTTTGACTTGGGAACTTTCTAAATCATGGCATGCATTGATTAGGTTTAGGGTGGTGGGGAAGGAAAATAAAATGGTTTTACCAAACATTGCTGTTCCTTTATTCGTGTCAGTAAGGAAGCTTGAATCCTTTTAAAATTTTAACTATCTTGCATCGCTACATTTATCACATATTTAACAATGTCTAGAATCCTTGATCGACACCTGAATATCGCATTTTTTAATGACTGCATTAAGTCATGTACACGTACGTATGTAAATTTAACTGAAAGTATCCCCCTCGATTTCTCCTAAGGGGGGAAAATTCTCAGCTCTAAGTGTGGAAATAATCTGTCCTGAGGGGTGGTGGGGGAGAATTCTCCGCTTCGGAAATAAAACTTTTCTCGGTACTAACGGAGGAAAAAGATTAAAACGTGCGTGTTTAATGTTTTTAACAAGGAATTAGCACATTTAAACGTTGCGCTCATTCATACTCTAAAGTCGTTCCTGTTCAGATTTTTAACAAACAAGGAATGTTCAATTTAAAATGGCCAACATGAAACCCAAGGTGTACTAGGCGCCAAACCTGTAACAAGGGCAAAATGTTCCTTTCGGAAAGGTAAAATGGTACTCTGAAAAGTCAGTGTTCCCTATCCCTACGCGTAAAAATTCCTCTTGCAGTTTTTTCTCGAAGTCCGATAGTATTATGAAATGTTCCTGCCGCCACGTGTTTCCTCCGCCAAGTGTATGCAAACAGGAGCCATCTCCACTGTATTCAATAGAGTGGCGTATTGATATTGGGCAAGGGGGTCTATCATGCCCCTTGCAAAGTGGCGCCCATCGTCGTCGAGAAAATCGTCGCAAGTAGCGCTCAAGGGTCGCGGCGGTAAATTCTTCATAGTCCTAGCAAAGTGGCTAAGAAAATTTGACAAATAGGAGGGAGGGGCGCAAGGTCTGCTCGCTACGCCACTGACTCAAAGATGGCCCCTGGTGCAACCCAAATCCTCCAAGTGTATGCAAACGTCACCCACACTGGCAGATGACTCCATCGATGGAAGCAGGGAGGGAGAGACCTGGAGAGAAACGTCCATACAACGAAATGGCATTTTTAACCTTCGGAAAAAGATAAACACGGGAATCGATCGGTTGTGGCACCCTCGTTTGGCCCTCAGGTGTTTATCATACGTGTTTGTGATATAAATACAACTGTTACAATAATTAGAATCATTTTGTTCCATAAAATGTTCTTCTAAACAACCAAACACTGTTGAGCTTTTTCACCGACGTCATACCTTAGTCGACGTCATACCAACTTTTTATGGTCAAAGATTTGTTCTTGTAAGAATGATTGCCCGAAAAAGTAACTTTGTACCCCTGAATATCAGAGTCGATCAAAAAACAATTCAGTGACGTCGCGCGAAAATACTCTAGAGGGGAGCCGATCTAACCTAGCGCCCCCCATTTCCATACATGAAGGATGTCACTTTTCAAGCTGAGTTCCCTTCAACGTTTCTCTCCAGGTCTCTACCGCTCTGGCTGGAAGGGCATCTCCAAGCGCACATGCAACACGCCCAAGACGATCTTTCCTTCTCCTACACCCCCCTCCTTCCCTCGTCAGCGATCGCACCACGGACGGAGAATCCGAACAGAGTCCCCCTACCCCGGTCCACTGGGCGCGAGGATGCAGGGGTCCTCCGAGCAGCGTCCTCTCCGAACAGAACGGAACTGGTCGACGGTGGAAACAGCCTTTCAGGGTGTGGGTCATTCATTACATCACTTTCAGCAGGGCTCCTTTTCTCCACTTGTACATTCAGCAGGGCTCTTTTCTTCACTTGTACATTCAGCAGGGCTCCTTTCTTCACTTGCATATTCAGCAGGGCTCCTATCTTTACTTGCATATATTGTAAATATTTGTATATATTGTATATATTGTAAATAACTTTATAAATAACTGCAACTGTATCTCAATTTGTGCGAGTTGCACAAATTGAGCCTTTTTGTGCGAGTTGCACAACGAACCTTTATGTGCGAGTTGCACATCACGAACCTTTTATGTGCGAGTTGCACATCACGAACCTTTATGTGCGAGTTGCACATCACGAACCTTTATGTGCTCGAGTTGCACATCACGAACCTTTATGTGCTCGAGTTGCACATCACGAACCTTTATGTGCTCGAGTTGCACATCACGAACCTTTATGTGCTCGAGTTGCACATCACGAACCTTTATGTGCTCGAGTTGCTATTTCTCATATTTGAAAAATGGTAGAAATTGTTATAATATCGAAGAAAATTAATGAAACCATCAGTTACTCTTCGAGCATATGGATTGCAGGAGTTATTAAAAAAAAAAAAAATTACTGTACATCTATTTACAACTTCTCAGCTATGAGAAAAATACTGCTCCATTGTAGTGGATAATAAATCGATTGAATGATTGCTCACGTAAGAGCCAAATTACTGGATGCAAGGAAGGGACTGGAAGTTAAAAGGTTGCCAATAAAAATGGGATTGGCCGGTGGAATCTTGATTTCGAATAATTATGCAATTAGAGCTTTAACAGTACCGTCCGGCCTTGCAATGTCTTTAGACTTTGCAAACGCAATCTGCATACTACTTAAAACTATAAGAACTATAATGAACAAGAAATACTATTTCAATTATTAAATGAAAATAATTTTTAAATCAATACAGTATTAAACATTTAAACTCTATAAGATATATGCACAGTAAAAAAATTGTTTATCAAATTATTTACTAAGTAAGGGAAGTACAGCCTGCTTAGTAATAGGTCAGTTGTATACACAAAGTTTTAGTTTTTACTAAATATACACGAATCATATTATCTTTGCCATATGATCTTTTCCACCAAGAGTTTAGGGGCATGCTATCTTCTTTCACGATAACCATTGTACCTTCAGAAGTTATTTTTGGTAAAAATCACTTTTGCTGCAAGTGATTAAGGCAGTCTCTTTGCCATCTTTTCAATACACCTTGAGTTATTCATGCGGTGCGCTGCCATCTACTGAATGTATTTTCCGATAAATCAGTTAAATTAAATTCAACAATGTTTAAAATGGGCCTCCCTATCAGAAAGTGTGGGGATGTTAGTGCTTGTACGTCATTAGCATCAGCTGAGAATTTAATATACCTTCTATCTGATTGGTGATTGTTAAACATTCTTCATATGTCAATTTTAGAATTCCAATTGATCGCGAAAGATGAATTTCAAACGAATTTACCCCAGCCTCCCAAAGACCACCAAAGTGAGGAGATTTGCGGGGTATGAATTTTTTTATGGAATGTTTTCCGAAGTAAGATATTTGGCCAATGTTTTATTACGATAGTGAACTGAATTAGCAAAGCGTTTTAACTCGTTATGTGCTCCGACAAAATTACGACCGAAAAAAATTGTTGCAATTTGTCCTCTTCCGGAAATCTTTAAGGCAGCAATAAATAATGCATTTGAAATTAAAATCTGAAAAGATCTTAAACTGTATGGCACTTATTGCGAAACAAATATTGCAATATAAATTTTTTGGTGTGGTCCCTTTCTTTGACATATTTTTTTTTTAATGAAGGAGGGGCCGCAGAAATAGACGCCAGTGGTATTAAATGGGTAATATTGGTTGCGTCTTTCTTTGGGCAAATCGAACATTTTTTCATCACAAAACTTTAGATTAAATTTAACATATGTTACACAATGATGGACAACATTTCTATCGGTCTTTCTTCATCCAATGGGTAAAAATTTTGTCTAGTTAAATGTGGAAGTGTTTGAGCTTCTACATGATCATTACATTTATGTACATCTAGCAAAATTAATTTTGAGATAGCGTGGTTCCTGAGCAATACAGTAGCCAACTTACTATCATAGCTCAATTCAGAGTTTCGTAAACGACCTCCTACTCTAATAACGTTACATTTTTTTTACAAAAAAAACAAGATGGATTTAAGTTCATTAGAAGTTACTTAAATACTATTACTATCCTTTGAGAAAGTCTTCTGGTAGACTTTGCTTTCGAATTAAGGATAGTATCTCACTTGCGGCAACATCTTCTGCCGGCAGGTGGCCTGTTCTGTGTTGACCTCTGCAATTATTGAAGAATCTAAAAATAAAACTAAATGTAAATTAGTTTTCCATAATTATTAAACTACGGGAATCTATCGATAGATCGAAGTCGTCAAGGCATTGATCAGATGTCCCTTTAAGTTCACCAGAAAGCTGCCTTTCTGAAGAGTTGTTAATGACTTCTTCCATTAGACGAAACGAATCGGGTTGCTGGAGAAAATGGGGACCAGTCCACCTTTATAAATTTGTTCAGGAAAAGCTCTGCTCATTTGAAAGTTCACTTAAGGAAAAGAAACAAATTGGTTTGAATAGGCCGCTCCTGGTTAGTCTTAAAATTCTAAATTATCTTAGGATCAGGATGGTATTATCCAGTATGTTACACGTCTGTTCTCTTATGATAAAAATTGGAAATATATTTTGGAATGGCTATATAAGTATTTTAATAAGATTTTCTATATGCAACAAATAATTATGTTTTTCAGATTTTTGTATTTTCAGATTATATATTTTAGATTGCAAGCAGCGTTGGCTCCAGTCAAGGCTCGGAGTGTGACAAGCTCTCTCGACGGAACTAGGGGCCTTGTACGGCAATCAGTCGTGCAGGTAAAATAAGTCTTGGCTCCAGTGTCCTCAAGGTTCGAAAGCATTGGATACAGGAATCTGACCTTTTGCAGTTACTGATTTAGGTGGCTTTCAGTGACAAGAGTTACTGCGACTTCGTGAGCCACGTCAAGGCGAAAACAGGGTCTGCTACCAGGACATATTTAAGAGACAGCATTTTGGGTGTTAAAGTAAAAGAAATATGCATAGGTTAAATCGGGGGCACAGCGAGAAATTTTTCATTGGGCGGGAGAAGTTTACGACTAAAACTCCTATATATGTATACGTGTGTATGATTAGAGTGAAGAACGTGCATTTTGCATTACAAAAAATTCCTCATGAGTGGTGGAAGCGGTGCTGGTGGTTCTGGGGGTGTTGTAACCTTCCCCGTGGCTACGCCACTGAGTTAAATCAATTTTTCAACAGCTGAAAGAAAAACTACAATCTTAACCTACAATTTTACAAGGCATACCAGTCGAATGAGATGCCACTTCTTTTTTTTTTTGATCTACGAAGAGAAAGGTTTTCTACGGTTTCGTTCTTAGCTGTAAAACAGTCCTTGAGCGGGCCCTGGTCGTAGTTCAAGCCTGAAAGAGCATAAACGGTTGTCGTACGCCTAATTTTCGAAAGACTGAGTATTTAAAAAAATGGTGGCGGTACAATTTCCATTTTTATACTTGCCTGCTGAACAGTATCAAACTAGGGGAAACTTCCGAATTTTGATAATTTCTCAGGATATTGCAATTTTTTTTTCTAAATAAAAAAAATAATTTGGTAGATTTAGAACTTATTAATTAAGAATTGGAATCTGGATTTGTAATCCAATTTTTTTTGTGCCGGGGGGGGGGTAGCTTTGTACCGAAAATTATGCTCAAGCATTCAATTTTAATTTTTTTTCCATCCTTCTGGTCAATGACAATTTTCTCTTTTCTTCGGCATTCCTTTATATAAATCTTCCCGGCTAAGATTAAAAGCTGACTTGCAATTTAAATTTAGTTCAGTTTCAGATTTATAATTAGACAACGATCTTTTTCAAGTTTAAATCAATTTCTAAGGTCAAATTTACATGAGAGCTGCATGAGAAATATTTTTAGTGAATATGACCGTGAATGAGTGGCAATAGAAAGTGATTACAAGATACTATATCTCGTATTTAACAATAGAATTAGTTATAAGTATTAATGTTGATTAAAATTAACGAAAAATTATTAGGTAGTATATTATCTCTTCGGTAGTACCTCAGTCGCGAGTGAGCGTCTTCCAAAAATACCGTAGCCAAGACCGCAGTCAGGGGAGAGAACATGGGGCTTGATATCCAGCCCTCTAAATTTTAGACAATGCGTTAGTATTTTTCTTTATTGCTTTTATTTATTTAACAAATGCCGTACACATAGCTCTTATGCCATTAGTATACGAGCCTTCCAGTATTTTTCGATAGTACAATGAGCACCGCTTAGTTCAGGACACACGCGCAGAGGATCGGCTGTCGTCTGTTGACGAGTCGTACACACTACATTCCGGTGAATCGGCATCGCCGATACTGAAGAGATGGGATCTCAAACAACCAGGCTTTGTCAGCAGTCTGAAGCATGTGACTGCTGCTTTTCTCGGGGCATCAGGAACATTAGAACTGTTCGCGATGATAATGCCCCAGCTCTTGTCCCTAGAATCTTCTGCGAATTCCAGTTTAAAGTTCTGTTTGAACGTCTTGTTTGTCAAGTCTTGCAGAATGGAAAGTTTTTCTTGTGGGCCTCTGGGCCACCAAGGCTCCCTTTATAGCAAGTAGGTACGCGTTTTCGTTACTCACGATGCATTGGCCGGTGTAACCCATTTATGCCTAGTTACCCCCCCCCTTTTTTTTGGACGGCATTTTCGCTATCGGTCGAAAATGTTATTTATTTTTCCTAGCCTTTATTCACGAATATTGGACATCAACTGAAATTTTAACGTGACCAAGTAGGATGTGAACATTTCAATTTTTATATTTAATGATTTTAAAAGAAATCCCTTGTTCAAGAAGTTGACATCGGAAATTATTTTAATATTGTTGGTATTAAAATATCTGGGCACAAAGTGGGTAAGGCAGCGCGGGGCCTGTAGCAAATATTACCAAGAGGTTCGGGTTTTGTATAAAATAAAGCACAGCCTTCAGGAACAAACTTGCCTCGATTTAATACGAGCAAATTTAGAGGCAAGACCGTAGATTTAGCAGGACACGATTAATGAAAAGGGTATAATATTGTGTTGGTCTTTACCAGGTACTTGTAATAAAGCGCTAGACGTTTGTAAACGTCTGAAATTCAGTTAGACAAAATAGCCAAGTAAGCTGGGAACTAGAATAGTGACCCTCTCACCAGACTAATTTCTCGGAAGAAATTACATTCACTCTTCATCAGGGCCGGATACAACTAATCACACTGGCCTGGGGAAATATATGTAAACGGCAGACCACTTACATTTTATTCTGAACAAACATAAATATTTACATACTTATTAAGACATGCATGTGAAAGGATCGGCATACCGGAAAGTTTCCCGGTGGGCGTATCCAGGCCTCTCCTCCATAAAGTATGTTATTTAGAAAAATCTTGCCCCATCATTCATGAATAAACCTTTTACAGGCTAGTGTTCCCAATTGGGGAAATAGAATTAAGAATTTATTAATATCAATATATATTTTTATGTACTTAAATTATATTTATATATTTTTTTATTTATATATATTTAATTTTTATATAAATTTAATTTTTACACACATGTATACATATATTTAATTTTTACACACATGTATACATATATTTAATTTTTACACAATGTATACATATATTTAATTTTTACACACATGTATACATAATTTAATTTTCACACACATATACACATATTTAATTTTTACGCATATAATGTATACATTTAATTTTTACACACTATACATATCACTATACCCCCTCAGGGGGAGCACCTTCTTTAGGTACTTACGGGTGTCGCAATCCCGGGGCCCCAGCGATCTTTCGCTCCTCTGTTTTTTACCCTCCTCTCTCCTTCTGTTTCCTTCCCTTTAATTTTTACACACTACATATATTTAATTTTTACACACTACATATATTTAATTTTTACACACTCTACATATATTTAATTTTTACACACTCTACATATATTTAATTTTTATACACTCTACATATATTTAATTTTTACACACTCTACATATATTTAATTTTTACACACTCTACATATATTTAATTTTTACACACTCTACATATATTTAATTTTTATACTCTACACATATTTAATTTTTACACTCTACACATATTTAATTTTTACACTCTACACATATTTAATTTTTACACTCTACACATATTTAATTTTTACACTGCATATATTTAATTTTTACACTGCATATATTTAATTTTTACACTGCATATATTTAATTTTTACACTGCATATATTTAATTTTTACACTACATATATTTAATTTTTACACTACATATATTTAATTTTTACACTACATATATTTAATTTTTACACTACATATATTTAATTTTTACACTACATATATTTAATTTTTACACTACATATTTAATTTTTACACTACATATTTAATTTTTACACTACATATTTAATTTTTACACTACATATTTAATTTTTACACTACATATTTAATTTTTACACTACACATATTTAATTTTTACACACATATGTGCACATACATTTAATTTTTACACACATATGTACACATACATTTAATTTTTACACACATATGTACACATACATTTAATTTTTACACACATATGTACACATTTAATTTTTACACACATATGTACACATTTAATTTTTACGCATGTATATACACACATTTAATTTTCACACATGTATATACACACATTTAATTTTTACACATGTATATACACACATTTAATTTTTACACGCATTTATATACACACATTTAATTTTACACACGCATTTATATACACATATTTAATTTTACACACGCATTTATATACACATATTTAATTTTACACACGCATTTATATACACATATTTAATTTTACACACGCATTTATATACACATATTTAATTTTTACAAACATGTATATACAGATTTAATTACGCATATATATACAGATTTAATTTTTATGTAAGTATAATTTTTATGTTATTTTAATTTTTATCAATATTCACTTGAAAAAAGTGAGCAGATAAAGTTAAAAGATGACTTGATTGTTTGAAAGAGAAGTCTCATTTTTATCAATAATAAATATGGAGGGGGGGCTATAAAATTGTGCAAAAAAACTATTTTCGCCATTTGAATGGCTAATATCCTGCAACTAACGCATTAGGAGAAAAATATGCAACCACTAATATAAAGTATTCCTGGATCTCGATGTGGTCTGTAGAAGGTAAAATCGCTTTTTTTTTTTTTTGCGCTTAATGTCGAAAAATGATTCTCCGTATTCTACACTTAAGAAATACTGATTTAAGGAATATACCGCGTTCATTAAATAAATTTAGCAGAAGAGCCTCATGATTTTCGTTCTCAATAGCAACAGCCACAATATTTCTTTTAGCTAATTGCATAAGTTAGTCTTCTGGCTTTTCGTCCACACGTTATTAAAAAGCATTGGTGTGATTTGAAGTTCTTTTCAAGAGCTCTTCTTTAAGATTTTAACTGCCGAAATTTTCTAAAAGCCATTTCGACCGCGTCGTCAAAAGTTTTGTAGATGATTCTTCACAGCAGTCAGGAATTTGGCTTTGACAAAAAATGCAAATTTGGTAGTTTGAAAATGTAGCCCGCATTATCTTGAACATACCTGTCTAACGATTCATAAAAAATATATCCCGTGTCAAGGTCTCGACGTGATACTTGTAATAAAGCACTAGACGTTTTTAAACGTCCATAATTCAGTGAGTCAAAAGGGTCGCTATTCTAGTTCCTAGCTTACTTCTAGCTATCTCAGGAACTACCGTCCCATATTACGCGGGACAGTTCCATATTTCAAAGTTTTTAACGTGTTAAAAAGTGGTGCCGCTGTCCTCATCCCTGTTATCGTCAAAAATTTGTGCCATACTTGGTTATGATTTGGGGGGGGGCAAATTTCAATTTTTGTCTTTTAAATTTTTAAACAATGAAAAATGTATTCAAATTTTCAGTAATTGTGAATTGAATGGGGAAATTTTCTGCGCCCTTTCGTTTATCTGCTACAACGGAAAACCCAACCAGCTGGCGGAACATTCAGTGCTTGTCCCACAGTGGTCTGCACGCTCAACTCGGTTTCCATAAGAACACATCAAGTGAAGCAGCACCCGGCTTGGCCAGTGCTTGGGACGGTCAGCTTCCTCTCGGTTCGACTGCTGTGAGACCGTTTACGCTAATGGCAGCTAGTGCACGTAATTCCGTCGTGCCTTCCAAGTTGTTAAACGATACCTCTAGGGGTGCCGATTTCAGATGGTTGGTCCCTCACCTGAATTTGTTCAAAGATAGGCGACCCCGAGCTAAGTCGGGCTTCCTACCTCTAGGGCTCATTAAAATGGAAGCCGCCCTTTCTGCCAATCGCCTTCCTACATGGGGATCTGGGACAGCTCCACGGTTATCAGGGGTCATTAGCAACAGCATTACAAATCTCCTAGAATAGAGCTACCTCCTTTTAGCACACAAGCCTTTCAATTTCTGTTTTTATTAATTTCATTTTTATAGCACTGGTGAGGGGAGTGCTGTTTTAGTGCTGAGGAGAAAACTGACAATGGAGAAAATATTCTTTCAAACTTAACGTTTTTATTTAGTGTGAAATGAGCTTAGAGTCCCTCGCAGTGATCTAGTCACTAATCA
>JAWZYV010012305.1:272500-274865 GCA_038373885.1 Cheiracanthium punctorium | reverse complement strand
CACTTATGATTTTCGCCCGGCTTAAGAGTATTTAAATCACTTTGTTTATTTCTCTAAGTTTTAATAGTGAATACTCATCTAATACAGATAATGACATTATATATATAAAGTCGACATTAAAACCATATAAGCAATATTGTCAAATCGAGAAATATCTATTTCAGTTGCTGTACATGAGGCATTGATGCGACTTTAATTTAAGCTGACAATTGATACGACATTTGTCTTTATAAGAAACATGTACATGGGAGCGCGAGGGTGGGAGCTGTTTGCCTTATTAGCATAGGGCACTGCATTACTCACTCTTTAAAAGGGAGAGGGACTTGCAAAAAATGCACGAGGATTTACAAAAAATCTCGTTACTGAAGCATACTACAAGATAGAGAAAATTAGGTTTTAAAGTTAATTGAATTATTCCACTTTATACCAAGTTTAATATAATAGATTAATATACTAGATTCGTTATAGCAAACTGAAGTAGCTTGAAGCATTTGTTGTGGTATTACTGATAGGACAAGGACCCATAGAACTTAGGTCTCATGTTCCGCCAACGCTCTCAATTGTAAGCAGTTGCAGGGGGCGAAAAATTTTAAGAGTGACGCATCTCTGCACCATTACTACAAGACTCACTCCCTAAAGAATAGAATGTCCATCACATATCCACAATAACCGTTTTTAACATTCCAGGGCCAGCGTTCTCTGTAATAAATTACTGTTACGCTTTCTCAGTTTTTCGGTCTTACGCAACCTATTGGCACGTCATGCGTTGTAATGGCTGTGCATTTCTTATGACAGCTCGCAAGATTTTACTTTGATTCAATCATAATTCATATCTGTATGGATTCATCTTTGTTACTGAGCTTTTCGGTTCAGCCTGAGTTTTAAATTTCTTTAGATATAATGAAATGTAGTAATATCCAGTATGTCAGTATACTATTTATGTATACATAGTATTATCTGTGTTTTTAAAATATTCATTTTAGAAGCTATGCAATTACTTCTTGACATGTTTAAAGAGTGACTTTTTTTTTTACAACTTAAGATTTATGTGTATTAATAAACGTTCAACAATCCCGAATAAAAAGCAACTTAAAATAGACAACATCTTCAACTTTAAATGGTTATGTGGAGAGTTGTACCCTTTGTGCAACAAAATTATCTATCTTCGTACAGAGGCTAAAACCCCTGCACTTTTTACAGGAAACTTTTTTAAAAATTAGATTTAGAAACCTTATTTCTTAAATATTAACTATTAGGCTTATTTACATACACGACTGATTTCTTAATAGGTTAATTAAGTTTGATGAGTTAGAATTATGTTTAATAATTAGTATTTTGCTATTATAGAAATAGCAGAAGCTTATTGCCCCTCACTTTCGTATACAACTTTTGATTAAAGGATGCATCATCTGTAGAGCAGGCCTATCTCTATGAGAACTGGAAAAGCATGTGGCTGTATAAAACCAATACATGTTTGCTCCTATTTAGCTTTAGCATTTAACTTGGATATTCAGTGAAAAATTTATATTTGATAGCCCATTAAACATAACTAGGTGTAATTCATAATTCTTATGGACTGCTCTTAGTGATCAACATTCCAGATGAGAAGGAAACTCTGTATGGTGTGCAGTGGTGGTTTAGGACCAACGCTTCAGATACACAGTGCATTTGCTGAAAGTGATTTGTGATCTTTTATTATAATCCATGTAAATAGTATTGTAAATCTTTTACATTTCACTTGTAATACATTATCCATGAAAGTTTTATTTATGTTTTGTGGCAGATCTACACAAGGATTGTTTGCCAGAGAGAGGTCCAGCTCGCGTCACTGAATGTGTGTCGCTTAGAGCTTACATAATACGTCCTTCACCGTATAATTTCCCGCAGAGAATTTGGAACACTCATCAGAAGGTGGGGGGACTTCTTGAATATTGGCACCCTCGGAAACTGCTAGCGACCGCACCGAGAGGACTTTCCGGCAACCACGGATTTTAATCGTGCACGTACGCGCATAGTACACGGTGGTCTTTAGTGGTACGCCGGTATCGAACCCGACAACCTTCCGGCTTACGAGTTCCAACGCCCTTACACCGCTGGGCTCCCACGGCCCCTTCTACACAAGGCATTGACTGCTTAATTTAGACATGCCTTGGGTGGAGGACTTTTTGAAGGGTCCTAACCCGAATTCACATTACAGATGGAGAAAGTGGCCGCGCGGTAAGCCAGAACCCTATACCTATACATTAGTCTTTTACTAATTGTGATGAAATTAGTAAAAATTATTTATTCTACAATGTGAAAGGTACTTGATTAAATTTTTTAAAAATTTTTATTAGATAAATTTATATCTTATAAAGCTCTCTTC